>JAPEBW010002290.1:0-13306 GCA_027405785.1 Ophiocordyceps robertsii
AAGTAATAAGGCCTTTTTAGCCTTATAATATACTTATTTAAATTCTCTCCGCCGCCCGTCCTCTTTCCTTTCCTTTTTTCTTTTTATAACTATATTTCCCTTTACTATTAACTATAGCTTACCGTACCTCGCTTACTTTTATATATATAACCTTCTTTACTTTAAGCCTATAATCTTTATACTTTTATTATAAGTCCCTTTATTATTTAACGTCTTTTATAGCTAAGATTAGCTATTTTATAACTACTTTTTTAGCCCGCTCTTTTATAAGCCCTTACGCTTTTAATATAAAGGATATAAGCAAGCGCTTAAGTTTTATAAAAATAAGGCGGCTATTCTCTATAGCTTTTAGTCTTTTAGCGAGAGTTAAAACCTTTAAGTTTAAGCTTTTATATAAACCTACGCCGCCTTTTATAGCCGCGCTTAAGCTAACGGATTCGACTTAAACTATAGTACTATAAGGGACGGCCTATACTACCCTTTTTAAATACTTAACTTAAATAACTCGCCTCCTAGCTTTATACTATAACGTAGTTTAAATAGCCGGTTTCGCGGCAACTTAGCTATACCTCCTACTTAGCTCTTATTATCTAAAAGCCCCCGCCGCTTATATATTTTTAAGGCGTAGCCGGAAATCTTTATTAGCGGAATAACTAGCTAATACTTAATGCCTTTAAGTTAGCTAACCTCGCTATAGTCTTAAGATTTATAGTAGCCGCTATAGTTAGCGGAAACCCGTTTTAGCTAAACGATTAAAACGATGTTTACGCTATCCTTAACTATATATTTAAGGCCTAGCTTAATTAGTTTTTAGCCGGGTTTATAGTAACGTTTTAAGCTACAATAGCTAAAACCTTATCTCGCTTTATATATAGTCTAGCCTATACTATAAAATCCCCTTCTTAGCTTATAGCCGCTATAAGCTTTAAGGACTTATTTAGTCCCGCTTAGCAAACGCTCTTTTTACTTACCGCTATACTTAGCCCGGCTATATAAAGGTATATAAGCGCCTTACTATAGTCTATCCGCCGTCCCTCTTAAACCGGAAGAGATAGCGATAACTAGCCTTATAATATATTCCGCCGCTTAATTTTATAAGAGCTACTAATAATAACTAATACAATCCTTAATAGGCCTAGCTTTACGGGCCTATACTTTAGCGATAAGATTATAATAATTAAGAATTTCCGCTTACCTATAAACTACGCTAAGTTTTACTTATAGGCCTATAAAAAGTCTAAACGTAACTTAACTTTAACTTAAGCAATAAAATTCCTAGGCTTTAATATCCGCCTTAATAGCCGTACTAACTATATATTTTATATTCTTACTTTTAAGGCCCTTTTTATAAAGAGGTTCTTTAAAACTATTAAATACGTTTAAAACCTTAAGAGCGAAGAGTTAAGTACTAAGGCTATTAAGGACCTTATTACCCGCTTTTAAGTAGGAATATAAACGTTTAATACCTTAGTACTAACTATACTTATTAATATTAGCGGGATAGCTTACCTTTATATTAATACCTTCTTAGTAGCTAAACGCGCGTTAGTTAGCGGAAAGGCATAAGTAGTAGCGCCGCGTAAAAAGGATAATAAGTTAAAAAGCCCGGCGATAAAAAGTAAGGGATAACTATAATAGCGGTAGTAAGTAAGATATAATATCTCGTTTATAAGCGGCTTATAAAGCTAGTAAGTAAAACGGGAAATTTAGTAAAGGATTAAAAATAGCGTAAAAAAGGTAAGTAAGATAATAATATAAAATAAGGCCTAAATAAAGCTAGTCTTTTATAATATATCCTACTAGGAAATTTAAGTATTCCTTAGCATAAAGACTCCTTACTACTTAATAAGTACTAAAACGCACGCCTTAAAAAAGAGTTAGAAAACTTTATTATAAGTTCTAGCCGGACGCGCTAATCGCTTTAATAAAGATAAAAACGCACGACTAAATATAAAGTAAGGATTTACGATAAAAGCCGCTTATTAACTATCTTAAGCTACTTAGCTACTATTAGCTAAATAGGCCGAAAAAACTATTAAAAGGATAAGGATAGTATATTACTAATATAGCGTAAAAACGCTACTATAAAGCTATTACTTAGCGCCCTCTTTACTTTATTCTTACTTTAAACCGATAAGGACGTTAGCTTTTCTTTCTTACTTAAAGGGGTTATTATAAAATTTAAACAGCTATACCTAGACTCCTTACTTTACTCTTAAAAAGCCTTACGGAACCCCGCGATAAAAACGCTTAAAGCATATACTATAAAAGCTTGCTTAAAGAGATACGATAAATATTACTAGTTAGACCCCGCTAAGGTCTTTAAGATATAATTATAAAGGGTTAAAAGCTTACTTAACTATAGTTTATAACGTTTAACTATAGTTTATAATATCTTTAACTATAAAAGATACTATAGAAACTACTAAGCGGATTTTACTAATATCTTTAAGGGATATTTAACGATTTCCGCGGGATATCTTAATTATAGTTTAACCCGTTTTTAACTATAAAAGCACCTTAAAAAATACGGGATACACTTTACCGTGATTTTTAAGGGATATTTAAGGATATTTAAGGGATTTCCTTAACTATAGTTTATAGTATTTTTAACTAGGCTTATACTTAGTTTATTAAGCGATTTTATAAGGATATTTATAGTTTATCTACGCACTATAAATAGTATAGTTAAAGATCCTTAAAATTAGCTTAAAGAACTAAGTATAAAGTAGCTAGCTATGCCTTTAAGAATAAATAAGCTTTTTACTATTTTTAAACCCTTATATATATTTATATGCGGTAATTAGTCTATTATATCGGCTTAACTAGCGGTAATTAGTTTATAGTACCGGCCTTAACCGGCGGTAATTAGTCCGTAGTACTAGCCCCGACTAGCGGTAATTAGTCCGCGCCCTATCCCCTTATTCTTACGCTATAAGGCGTAGTAAAGGCCTACCTTTTTTAACTTTTAAAGCACCTTTACTACTTTATCTTAATAGTTGCGGAGTGACTTAAATAAGTAAATAGGCATATCGCTTATCTACGCTATAATTAAGTCGTTAAAAAAGTCTTTTAGCACTTAGTTAATATAACTTAAAAATATAGCCGGCGTTTTTATAAAGCTAAATAAGTAAACTTACTACTTTAATAGTTTAAACCTTATTTAAAAGGCTGTCTTAAACTTATAGCCCTCCTAACTCTTATCTTATAAAACGCTATAATAACGTTAAGTTTTATAAACTAATATACTTTTATAAGTATCTTTAGCGTTTTTATAATTAATAATAGCGTATACTAATCCCTCTTTATAATTATATTTAAGGCTTAGTAATTATAGTAAAAGTATAAGCGGCTGTTAACCTTCTTTATAAATAATACTAGCGCTATAGCTAACAAGCTACTTAAGCGAATAAGGTTTACTTTAAGTAACTTCTTTAAAGTCTTTTAAAGGATAAGGAGTTCTTCTTTTAATATATTATATAAGGGCCCTTATAGTACTAGCGGTTCTTTACTATCCTTATTTAAAGTAAGGTAAATCTTATACTTTAAGCTTAGTCGGAATAAGAGCTACTTAAGCGTCTTTATAAGTATAAAGAGGTCTAAGTAAGCTTATAGTGCTTAAGTTAAGATATAGTCCGCTAATTTAATAAGCGTTTTTAGCTAAAAGGCCCTTTTTATATCCTTTATTATAATTCCCTTTATATTACGCGCTTATCGCCGCCCTTAGCTATTTTTTAAGCCTTTTCTTATTAATACTCCGCTGCGAAGATAAAGGCGCTTACTAGCTTCGCTATTTAAATATTCGTAATCTTTACGGCTTTTTTTAACCTTTAAAGACCGATTAAAATCCCCGCTTTTCTAGGCTAAATTTAGTCCCCCTTAGCATTATAAATCACTTTATTCCTCTTTATCTATAGTCTCCTTAAAACTATATCGTAGCTTAACTAGTACTATATAAGTAAATATTTATTTTAAGTGCTTATTAATCTTTATCTTAAACGTTATAATTCTTTTGATTTAAAGCGTTAATTGCGTCTTTTAAATAAGGCTATAATAGCCTTTTTATCCTATCTACGAAAAGTTTTTATAGCTTTATCGCTACCCCCTTACTTATTATAGTATAGTAATTTCAGCTTATATCTATAAGTATATTAAGCCCTTTTTTTATTAATACTAACTTTAAGTAATACTAAGTTTAGTATAAAGTACTTCTTTATTATTCTTTAAGCTATTTACTATTTCCCTTTCTCTTTTAGCGCTTAACTTCGCACTAAGGTTTTATTTTTCTTAAATCGGAATCTACTTTAACTACTACCTTAGCTATAGCTACAGCTACTTATAAAGTTTCTTTATTTTTCTTTTTATAAAAGCAGGCTATATACCTTATTATTTTATAAGTAAAATACTTCTATATATTAAGCCGGCCTTATCCTCCTTTTAGTTAAGTTATAGCGTTAATTCTACTTATTAAGGCATTGCCCTTTAAGTCTTTTTAGTCTTAAGTTATCCCCTTTAATGCCTTCTTTAAGCTTTAAAATAGCTACTAAGTTTATTTAACCCTTTTTAGCTTTACCGCAATTTATACTACTTAATTAGTATATGTTAAAAAGCTTAAAGTTAAAAGGTTAACTATCGTAAGTACCTCCTTAAAGCAAAGGCTTAAGGCGCCCTTTAAGAATAGGATCTATATATCGTATAGCTACGAAGCCACTCCCGCTTTTAAAAGCCTTTATTTAAACTTTAAGAAGAACGCCGTAAATATCTAGTTCTTACCTTATTTAATCGTACGGATAGCCGCTATAGCCCGCAATTTAATATTAATATTAAAGTAAATTAAGTTAAGGTACTTAAGGAACTCTTACTAATCGTAACTTTAATTTATACTAGTACTATATTAAGTTATTACAGTCTATTATAGCCCTATATTTAAGCAGTTATAAATTAAGTAAAAGACTTCTTTTAAGCTTAAAAAGAAGTCTTAGTTAATCTTTTCCTTTTTTTCTATATATTGTGCTTAAGGCGTAAAGTAGTAACGCTAGCCGTTTAACTTTCTTAGCGCTAAGAGTAGCTTCCGCTAGTCCTTTTCTTTTGTCGCTACCTTTTTTATCGCGGGTGTTATAGCCCCTACTATTATATTATAAAGGAGCCTTAAGCTAATAGTTAGTAAGCTAGCCCCTCTTTATATATATATCCTTACTATCTCTTTTAGCCTTTATATTAAGGCCCCGAATTAGCTTATTAGCTATTAGATTTGCTATTAGCTTGCGAAAACCTAGTAGTTTATTTTAATATCCCTTGCTTATAGTAAGAAGATCGCTTATTTAACTTTTATTTAAATATCGGCCTCTTTTAGCCCTCCTTTTTACTTTCTTTAAGCATAGCCCCTTTATACTAAGTAGCCTTTTTACTCGCGCTATATCGTGATTAATAAGTCTCTTCTTAAGTTATATAACCTCGTCTAAAAAGAGCTTAAAATATATTAAAAGCCGGCGTATACTTAGTTTAGTATTATATAGCCGAATAATTATTTACTTAAAGCTAAGAAAAGAAGGAGGAAAACTTTATTTAGGCTACGTAGCTTCTTATTAATAAAGGTCGCTTAAGTAGCCTATACTTAAGTTAAGTTTAGGCTAAACTTAAGCTAAGTTCGGGTAAAGTTATATATAACTTTAGCTATACGTTAGCCTAACCGTAAGGTATTTGCTATAGTATAATTATAACTCTTACTATAGTATAGCCCGTGATAATTACTTACTTAAAGTCTTTTTATAAGTTTATATATTTAGTTTTTCTTTTTTTTTTACTTTACTTATAATATAGTAATAGCTATTTAAAGAAAGTTAGTAATTTCCTTTATTTATTATATAAGGTTTTTTATACTTTTTACGTTTAATATAAATACCCCTCTCTTTTTTATAATTTAAATAAGCTTAATATTATATTTATATATTAAAAAGAAAGGGCTTATACTTATCGTTAATATTACTTAGTTATTTCGTGCTGCTTAAGGATAAAGCAGCTATACCCCTTAGGTGTTTTACTTATAGTAAATATATATATAAAGGTAAGCTTATACTTTTTAATTTACGTGCTTAATTGCTTTATTAGTTTATAGGTAATTAGCTAAGCTTAGTTTTAAATATATAGAAGGCCTGTTTAAGGCATTAAGTAAGAGAACAATTTATATAAAAAGAATTAGCTTATAGATAAAATGTAGAAATAGGTAACTACGTAGTAAAGCTCTTGTTTTATTATTTTAGTAGCTATTTAATAGCCTATATATAATAAGGAGTAATTTAAAATAAGCAGGGCAATAACAAATAGTCTAACAAATAACAACGAATAACAAATAGTTTTTATTAAAGAGAAGGTTTATAGAAGGTCCGTATATAAAAGGGTAACATAGCCTTTAGTCTATACGTAGCTAAAAAATCAAGGAGAGCCTTAAGGAGGCTAAAATTAAGGGAAGCCTTAAGGAGGCTCGTGCTACTGCTACTACTGCTACTACTACTACTACTATTAGTTACAGCGTATGTACTTCTATATTAAAGAATAGAAATAATATACTCCCCTAAGTTAAGCCTTATTAAAAAGGGAAGACCTAAATAGCTAGAATAGCTATTCTAAGTTAAAGTCTATATAAGACGGGTAAAGGTCCGTAATATTAGTAAGACGAAGCTGCTTTTAAAATTTAAGGAAGCGTTATTTTAGTAATAATTTAGTAAGACCGTCTGCGACTTATTAATTTAAGGGAATAAAATCGATAGAAGATATATTCTAAAGAAATTCCTACTTAGCCTAGCAGTTATAGATTTTAATATACTTTAAGGCCGTTTTAATCTTTTAGATTTCCGAGGTTACGAGATATATAGTTTATTTATTATTATAAAAAATCGTAGGGATTTAAATATTTAGTTTAAGGGAGATACTAAAAAAGAAGTATAAAATCAAGATAAGTTCTTTTGCCGTATTTAAGGGAGCTAAAATCTCTGCTTCTATAAAAGAGGTAGTTACTATATATTGCTTTTTAACAAACTAGCTAATAGGTCTGTTTAAAAGGCTTATAACGTATCCTTAACTAGATTTTCTTGTCTCGGGGTTATCTACGAAAGCTATATCCGTATAAGTAAGTAGCTCCGGATCTTCGGTATCGGAAATTTCAATGCTAAAATAGCGTAAGGAATAAAAGTAGGAAATAAGGGACTTTGCTAGCTATATATATTGCCGGGAGGGATTTTATATAAACTCTATAAGGGTATTCGAGGCTTTAAAGATATCCGGTGTCGTGGAAATTGCTTAAATATTAATAGATGCTATAAGGGATTAGTAGTAGTGGATTTCTTTATTAAATATAGTAGCTGCATTCTTCTTTAAGGTCTTAAGAATAGAAAAAGGGGACTCTTTCGAAATAAAAGGATTAAGGTTATATATATTACGTATTTTATCGATATAAGTAGACTAGCTAATATAAAGCTTTTAAAGCTACTAGTCTTAAATAATACGTAGTCTTAAGAAAGAGGTAAAGGTGCCGTTATTAGTAAGTAAATACGTCTTTTTAAAAGGAGATATAAAGTCTTTAGCTTCCTTTCTATCTTCTTTTTAAAATATAATAATAATTTCGTCGACGTAAAAAAAAGTAAGTATAGAACTTGCTATAAAGATATAAAGCTCCTTAAGGCACTATTAAAGCTCTAAGGAAATAGGGGTTAAAGAAAGCTGTTTTTACTAAAGAAGGAGTAACTGTTAAAGTTTATAAAGGGCTTTTGCTAGCCGTAATACGTATCTAGGTATTTTAAATCTATAAAGAAAAAAAACGTAGATCTCTTTATTAAAGTCTGCGTTAATAAATATATTAATTACGTTAAGAGATCAGGTCTTACGATCGAATTTTGCTATTATAACTATAAGAATACGGAAATTCCTTGCTGCTAAAGTAGCTACGTAAGTTTCTTTATTATTATAAGGCTATAGGTCTCCGCGTACGTAAAAGCGGGCTTTAAATTTTTATAAATATCCGTGCTTATTAAATTTATTAGTAAAAATCTAAGCTAAAGGTAAGGGTTTAGTAGTTACTAAACTTTCAGGCGTATTATTAAAGAAAAAGGTCTTCTTTTTAAATAAGGATTTTTAGTTTCCTTTTCCGGCTTCTTCGAATTATTTACTAAATCTATACGTTACTAAGTCTAACTAAAAATAAGGGAGGGGTAGTAAATCTTTACTATATATCTTCTTTTTCTAAAAAGCGTAAAAAGAAGCGTTAAATATAGCCTATAAAAGCTGCGGGGAAGGGGGTGTTAAAGCGGTAAAAGTAGTATAATTCCCTATAAATCGGGAAGCTTAAGAAGGCCTAGAAAAAGGCTCCTATAAATCTTATATATCCTCTTAGTCTTTTAGTATATCTTCCGCTACGGGAATATTAGTTATGCTATTAAAATTAATACTTTAAGGCGGACGGCTTAAAATCTCGATTTAAAAGATATTACGTAATATGTTTTTATCGAAGAAATTATCATCGGAAAGCGCCTCTTCGGGGCTCTTTTATAGTCTATTTTTCGTATTTAAAGCGTTTAGTTCTAGCGAGGAATTTAAAGTCGGAAGCTGCGTATAAATAAGAGGATTTGACTTTATTGCTTTATTACGTCTTATAATTAAATTTCGGTACTTTACAAATCATCGTATGTAGTATTATAATAATGTATAATATATAGTTAGAATATATATTCCTTAATTAATACGGGGTCCTACGTAGGTACCGTCTTAATTAAGAAAGACTACTTATAAAAAGTAATATCTTATACCCTCTAAACCTCTTATTAAGAAGGGATAAAAATTCGATAGATCTTAGTAAAATCGTAGCTAACTAAGAAGGCGACTTTTACATATTCCTTAAGCTTAAGGTCGCTTTTTGCGGTGTTCTTAAGAGCCTTTATCGTTAAAGGGTAAGCTTTATAGCCGTATATATAAATAGTAAAAAGGTTAGGGGGAAGGGGGGGAATTCCCTTACTATTCTATATAAGCTAGGTTTATAGTTTCTTAGTAAGGGAAGTCTAAGGACCTTAAGGAGTTCTTTAGGACGTCTTATTATAAAGGAAAGTAGCTGTTTTTTTTAATTTCCGGCTTAAGGGTAATAAGTAAATTCGAGGAAATTTGCATTATACGGGCCTTTAAGAAAATTACCCCCTTAATACGCTCCATAGAGCCGTTTTAAGCTAGTATAAAAAGGGCAGAAGGTTTATTAATAATCCCTTATTTTATAATAAATTCTTAGTATTCTTTTTATAGGGCTTTATTGTTATCCTTATAAACTTTGCAAATAGTAAGGTTAAATTGCCTCTATATTAATCTTTAGAAGCTAGTAAGACAGTCGAGAAATTCTTTTAACATTAAATTTAAAAGGGCATAAAAGAAAATTAGGTTAGTTAAATCGTCCTTTATAAAAAAAGCAACCTTCTTCTTATTATATAAATCCGGTAGCGAAAGGAGGTCGTATAAAATCCGATAAGAAGGCCTCGTAGCTTTTATAGCTAGTTATACTTATAATATAATTCTCTTCGCTTTTTAAAGCCTATAGGGCTCGTAGTTATATATAGTAAAAGACGTAAAAATAAATATACTCTGACTAAAAAGGGTCTTTCGTAACGCTTGCTTGTTAAAGTGCCTTAGTCTCTTATGCTAAAGCTAAAAAGAAGAGGAAGACGTAGTTATAGTAAGTTCTTTTTTTTTCTTCCGTTAAGGAAAAAGAAAAAAAAAGACGAGGAAAGAATCGGGGTAAAAAAAGAAGCTGCTTTATTTTTATTATATTTAATAACATATGAATTGTATAATAGCTAAGTTTTATAGACTTCTTTAATATTAGTAAAAATATTGCCTATTTAAGGATTTTAGTGGAGTTTTACTTATTATAATTTTAGTAAAAAAGCAACGCTTATATAACAAGTCGGTATAAAGGCAACGTTATTTAACTAAAATAATCCGGTTAAAATTCGCATAAAGGCGGTGCCGTATCTAAGGATGAAAGGATCTTTAAAGCTTATTAAAGCTAAGGCTTACGTTAGTATATAATTTAAAAAGCGGTCTTAAGCGTTTTAAATATAGCTATCTAATCCGCAATTAAGGATAAATAAGTCTTTTAATTAGTACGTTTATATAGGTACCTATAACATAGTAAGAGGGGCCGGTTTAGCTATTGCTACGGCTTATAATAATATATCTATTAAATCTAGGTTTTCCGAGAATTTAAAATCCGATTAAACATTTACGGATTTATATTTCTCGGCCTTATAAAGGGCGTTTTCGACCGAGGCTTTATTACGAGGGATAGTAATAAATTCGTTAATCGTTTTTTAGATTTCCTTATTCGGTTTCTAGCCGTTTAGTCGTATTTTTTCGTTATAATAAAAACAGTTTATATAATAATGCCGTTTTTTATAAAGGTAAAAAGGCAACGAAGGGGCTAAAAAAAAGAAAGGTCTTTGGAAAAGTGGCCTTAAAAAGTAATAAAGGAGGTAGATTTTAATTTCTTTATTACTTTCGTAGCTTATTGCCTTTCGAAAATCTCTAAAATTTTCATGCCGTTTAAAAAGGTCTCCTACTACCTGTTTTTATCTTATCTCGCTTCGTCGTCTATTTATTTAATTTAATAATTAGTAAAAGAGCTATTAAAGTTAGAAATAGCCTTTAAAAAGCTCTATATAAGGCGTAGGCCTTATGCCTTTAAAAGCTGCGTTTTTTAATATCTATAAGGGCCTTTTACTAATTTATAATTTAAGTAGCTAGGTTAGTTTAATCTAGTAAAGATAAAATCCTCTAAATATTTATAAGGACTTCTTTTACCTTCTTTTACGAAGAGGGTTATACCCGTCTTTATAATAATAAAAGCTTAGTAAGAATACCGTAGATATCTACGATCGTAAAATAGTAATTTCCGATATTCTTTATAATATATTGCTATAAAGTAGAAAAGGCCTTTTATTAGTCTTTATAGCTCTATAAATTAGTTTAATACCTTAAGTAAAGGAACGTATAGGTTTTTAAACTATCTATAAAAAAGTTAGTAATTTCCTTTACTTAAGGATTTACTTATAAGACTAAGGGTTCCTTAAGAAGCCGCAAAAAGGGCTTTTTTAAGGCAATTAAAGGATCGATTTAACCTTAGATTCTATAGTAAGTAGCGTATTTCTATTTTATTAAAATCCAACGTTCTTAGTTTAAAGGGCTATTAAGGGCTGTTCTCTTTAAAGAGCTTGCAAATTCTATTGTTTTAGTAAAGGGGGAAAAGGGTAAATAAGGCGGCGTAAATAAAGGTGCTTCTATAAGTGATTTTCTATAAAGAGAGCGTTTTTACTCTTAAAGAGCGTAATTAACTAGCAGGGGCATAATAAAATAAAGGTGCCGCAATAACTAATGTCTTTTATACGAAGTAAAAAAGATCTAAGCTTATAACTCTTAAATATAAAGAAGGCCTGTTTAAGGTATTAAGTAAGAAAGCAATTTATATAAAGAGAATTAGCTCGTAAATAAAAGGCAGAAATAAGTAACAAAGTAGTAAGGCTCTTATTCTATTTTTTAAGTAGCTATTTAATAAAATATATATAATAAGGAGTAATTTAAAATAAGTAAGGCAATAATAAAAAGTCTAATAAATAACAACAAATAATAAATAGACCTTATTAAAAAGGAGGTTTATAAAAAGTCCGTATATAAAAAGATAAAATAGCTTTTAGTCTATACGTAGCTAAAGAATTAAGGGAAGCCTTATAAAGGCTAAAATTATAAGAAGCCTCGGGGAGGCTAAAATTAAAGGAAGCCTTAAAGAGGCTCGTATTACTACTACTACTACTGCTATTAGTTATAGCGTAGTTACTGCTATATTAAAGAATAGATATAATACTTAGCTTTTTTAAGACTTTAGTTTATTAGTAAAATTCATACTTAAGTTATCTTGTTTAATTTATCTTTTAGTATAAGACAATAAATTTTTAGATCTTATAAAAGTTAAAGTAAAATTATAAAAAAAACTTATAGCGTATACTACTACCTTTATTATTAGTATTACGTTTAATATTATAGCTTTTATTAGTTTCTTTATTATTGCTTAAGAGATCCTTAAGCCCTTAGTCCTTATTAAGAGTAAGTAAACTATAAAGTCTATTATTAAGTATATTAATTATATAAAAGAGAGCAATAAATAAAAAAGCCCTTTTAAAATTTGCTTTTAAATATAGCTTTTACTATAAATTTAATATTATGTAGTAAGTTAACGTACTATTAATAATAAGCTTAGTTAAAAGATTTTATAAGCTTTTTTATAAGTATCTTCTACGTTTTAGGTGCTTTACTACTATTAAGTTATATATTTAATAAGCGATTAAGACTAAAAGCTTATATAGCTTTTTATTCTCTTACTTTTTAAAGTGTTAAAGCTTACTAAGCACTTATAAATAGTCTTTAAAGTAAAGGCGCCCCTTTATATTATTTATATATTAACTTACTTAAACCTTTTATTGCTATTTTAATATAAGTAACTAGTTACTATTTTATATTAAATAAAACACCGCTTAGTATTTCTTATTTCTTATAAAACATAAGATATAAGCGTTTTAGCTACTTTTATACTCATATATAAAATCTAAGTATATAAGCAATAATTAATATTATAGCTTTTAACTACGGCTAAGCGAAGATCTTATAATAGTATAGTATTATTATACTATTTCTCTGTAGTAAATAGTAGTAATTCCTTTAGCGTAGGTTTTTTCTACGCCGGAAAAAGTAAACTTATAAGTTAGTATAAAATAAAGGCTCCTTTTAAGCGCGCGTAATAATATAAACGTGCATAGCTTTTAGCTACTAGCTTAATAAACTAAGAAGGTCCTGCTTTATAAATAATAAAGACGTTATTATTTTTCCTTTTAAGTAGCAATTACTATAAAATATAAAATATAAGCGTTTTAGCTACTTATATATTAATATATAAGATATAAGTATACAAGCAATAATTAATATCTTAATACTAAACTAAGGCTAAAGTAAAACCTTTTAGCAGTATAGTATTATTATACTAAAGTATTGTTAAAGGTTAGAGCAGCAGCGAAATTGTGGGGAAATCAAGAGATCACGTAATGTCACGTGATAGAGGAGTCGATGTTGTGTAAGGCAGGATTTTGGCTAGAATTGATTGATGAAGAATTGAGTGCGTGAGTGCTTGTAGAATCCCTAGCTATCTAGTGGCGGCAGATTCGCCTTTTATAGACAAATATGAGGGAACGGAGTGACATATCCGGACCGGCCTTCGGGTAGTCTTAAC
>JAPEBW010002291.1:0-13276 GCA_027405785.1 Ophiocordyceps robertsii
GGTTTTATATTTAGTTATAAAAGCCGCGCGTTATACTCTTATCTAAACTACTTAAGTAGCTAACTCCTTTTATGCTTTTTCGAAGGCTTTTATAATCTTTAATAAGAAGACCGCTTTTTCGTTTACTTATAAGTTATAGCTACTTAGCTAGCCTTTTTAAGTTATAAAGAACTCCTTCCTTAGCTTTCCGCCGCCTTTTTTTATTATATAGCTTTATAAGATTTATTTTACTTCTTACTTATTTAAGTAAGGTGTCCTTTCGTCTTAAACTAAGCCTAGGTATATAGCTAGCTTATCCGCTAAGCGTAGTTATACTATTAAAACAACCGGATAAATATTAAAAGACCTTTTTATATTTAATTAGTATATAAGCTATCTTACTTTAGTAGTAACTTTAAACGGCTTAGTACGTCTTTTTTAAAGCTTCGCTAGTTTCCTATCCGCGATATAATAACCTTTATTAAGCTATAGCTAAACTTAATCGCTAGGCTTAAATCTTAGCGGGCGGTATTTCTTATTATATTTATTCTTTATAGCGGCTTAAGCGTAAGCAATAGCTAACTTAGCTTTTTCTTATAAGACTTCTTAGTTCTATAAGTATAAGTAGTTACTAAAAAGCTAAAAGCTATCGTTTATTCTTATCTTTATAATAAGCTTATTATAAAGGAGTAAAATATACTCTCCCGCAGCTTATAAGCTAAAATAGTAAAGGTAATACATAGTATAAATACGCTAAAATATATATTAAATCCGCTATAAAATTCGTTATACTATATATATTCCCTTATATTATTCCACTTATACGTAAGCAAGATATAAGCCGATTAGGAAGAGGTGTATATAGAGACTATATATATAATCCGTACTAAGTCGCTACGCCACCTTGTATTCCTTACGGAATTAATCCCTAGGCGTACAAATATAATATTAAATTAATAATAGCTATTAGCTTACTATATATTACTGCGCTAAATAAGGGGCTCTTTTCTAAATTACTTAAGTTACTTATAGCTTAGGAACTGTCTATATAAGAAGACCTTAGTCCCCCCTTTACCTTAAATAGATTATTAACCTTATATATACACATCTTACCTATTTCTTTACCTTTTCGCACACTTTTTATATCTCTATAATTCCCTTACTTATAGCTATAAGCCTGCTCTTTTCTATACCTATTTGCTTCTTAAATCTTATTAAAAGCTATATAAATTACTAAGGAGAAGGAATTATTAAGGCTAAACTAAAAGGCGGTTAGCATATTAGTTTAGCGTAGGTTTAGGAAATTAAAGGTAAAGAATCGTAGCGCGAGTTTTATAGTTTAGTTTCGCCTTTTTAATAGGCCGTTAGTTTAAAAGTACTAAGCGGTAAATATAAAAAGCTTTAATTTAAAGGCTTGCTAAAAAGTCCGCTAAAATACTAAAATAAACTTTACGTCTTAGTTAAAGATTATCTCCTTTAAAATCCCTTAGTTAGCACGGGGTAGCTTAGTATATAACGCTTATACTTAGTCTTTTACTATAAACTAATTATTACTTAAGATAAGAAGATATACTTTTAAGAATTTATTAGTTATAGTTAGTAAGGTATAAAAAAAGTTCTTTATAAGATCGTTTTATAAGGAATATTTAGCTTAAACTACTAAGAGCCCGGTAATAAAGTTTATCGCTATTATATAGTATAAAACTAGCGGGCCTTTAATCGGGATAAGCTACCTTAGCGTCTTACTTTAGTTAGTTTAGTTATAGTAGTAAGCGTTATAGCTATTTATAACCTCGCTTATATATTTACTAAGCTATAAGATTAAGAAGCTCTTTAATAAATCTTATTATATTATTACGGAACGTAAGATATAAGCGTCCCGGCTACTTATATATCGGTATATAAAATGCAAGCATATAGATAATACTTAGCGTCTTAACCTTAAAATAAGGCCGGGGCGAGACCTTTTAGCAGTGCGGTATTATTATAATGTTTATTTATAGTAAATAGTAGTAATTTCTTTAGTATAGGTTCGATCTCCATATAAGAAAGTAAACTTATAAGTCTATATAAAAATAAAGCTTCTTTAAGCGCGCGTAATAATATAAGCGTGCGTAGCTTTTAGCTACTAGCTTAATAAACTAAGGAGGTCCCGTCTTATAAATAATAAGGACGTTATCGTCTTTCTTTTTAAAGCGGCAATTATTATAAAACGTAAGATATAAGCGTCCTAGCTACTTATATATTAGTATATAAAATATAAGTATATAGATAATAATTAACGTCTTAACCCTTAACTAAGGCTAAGGCGAGACTTTTTAGTAGTGCGGTATTATCGCACTATTTATTCGTAGTATATATATAGGTGCGGCCGGTATAAAAATATCTAGCGTAAGCGTTTTTAACGATCGCCTTAGCATAAGTCTTTAGGATATATAGTCTTTAGCGTTCATTGTTTTCTATAAAGTATAGCAACCCTTATAACTAAAAGAAGAAGAGTTTAGAAATACTGTTTTTATTGCTAAGCTATGCTATAATCTTTACTTACTATATATCCTTTATATATCCGTTGATTACTTTTTAGTATAGCGGTAATTCGATTAATACTACTATATAAAGAAATATACGGTTTATTATCTTATCTTCTTAAATACGTTTTAATTCCCCTTTTTATTTTAAGGATACCGGCTTATTATTTTAGTACGGTAAACATAAAAGAGCGTTTAGCACAACGTTTTCGACGCTTAGGATATAATATACCTTAAGCGGAATTAGCTTAAGTATTAAGATATAAGGACTAGCTTTTTATAAGATTTTATATTAGTAAAAAATAGGGATTTTTAATATACTATTTTATAAGTGCTTATATAATTAATAAAGATAACTACTTATAGCATTCTTATAAATAGTACTATAGTGCGTAACTTATAGACTCCTTATACTAAACCGGCTACTTTAAGCTTTATAAGCTAGTATTAAAGCTCTTTATTTAAAAAGGCGCGGCTTAAGTTATTAATAAGCTAGACTTTAGTCCGGGCTAGTAGCGTTTTTTTATCCTATTCCGTGCTTTTCTTAAAGTAAAAAGCTATAAGCGCTACTTTATATTCTTAGAATATATCGATTTAGATAAATAGTTATTAAGTAAAGTTAAAGTAGTAAATTGATTAAAGCTTAGTAAGTTTTTTAGTTAGATTTATAAAGGCCTTTTCCTTATCCGAAGTAAGCTTTAAAGCAGCTTTCGCGGTATATTAAGCCTATTCTTAGCCCCTTAAAGGGACTCTTTCTTCCTATCTTACTTAAAGTAGCTTTATTCTTTATCTTTATAAGATATTAACTTCCTTAGTAAAATATAATACTATATAGCGTAGCTACTTAATATAGCTGATTTATTTCTTAAGCTATTAAAGGGCTTTTAAGAACGTAATATCTCTTAAGGCTTATAAGCGTTCGTTTATATTTATTAAGCTTATAGCGTTTACTTTAAATTTAAGGAGCTATATAGATTAGTATGCTAAGAAGAACTTAAATGCGGATAAAGTAATATTATAGTTATAAAAAGCGCGGAATACTACCTTTAAGTATTAAAGGTGTTTTTTAGCTATATTAAAGTAAATTATAATATAATTTATATAAGCCGCCGTATATTCTTAATATCTATAGAGGACGTTATTAATAAACCTTTAAATATATACTAAGGAGCTCTTAAAGCTTATAAGTATTATTAATAATCCTCTTAGCCCGTAATAGCTTATTACTATAAACCTTTCTTAGTAGTCTTAGTAAATTAAGAACTAGTAAAAAAACGATTATACGTTTACTATATTAATAAACCTCTTTCCTTAAAAGCGTTTAATTATATCGCTTTAAAGGGGCATTTAGTAAGCATTTAAAGTAATAATAGCGTTAATCCTTTATAGTTTTACGACTACTTATAATTTTACTTTTCTATTTACTATCTTCTATACTATAAATACCGGCGCCGCGAATAAAGGTTGCTTATAAACTCGTTTTAATCGTCCTTATTTAGTTAGCTAGCCGAATATTATATTTACTACCTTCTTATCCTTATTACTTAATAAGTATAATCTTAATATAAATTATTAGTATTGCTATCCTTTTATTAAGGGAATACGTATATATTTTAATTTATCTATATATACTCCTTATTTATCTCTTAAAAGGCGGGGAAGCGATTAAAGGATATATTAAACCTTTAATATATATTTTAAGTCCTTAATATAGATCCGGACGCTTTTATTAATAGTAAGTTCGGGCAGGTCTTTAGTTTAGCTAATTCCGAGCTTATAGTTTACTATAAGATCTTTTTAGAAGAAGTCCTTAAAAGGGTCTATCTTATCCGGATTTTCTATAAAGACTTCCGCTAAAGAAATAATAGCGTTAACCTCTTTATATAGCTAAAACTACTTATTAAGGTTTATAATTATCTTTACTTTTTAGCTTTAGCGGAGTCTTAATAGTTCCTTAAAATAGTTTATTGCTATAAAGCTTTTATAATCTTATATTATCGTTTAAGCGAGCTTAAGGTCGTTAAGGAAAAATATTATATTACGCCTTAATAGTAGCGCCCGGACCTATTTAAGTAAGGTATAGTTAAAACTAAATAAAATCGTTATAATAACTAAGTAAATTACCTATTTATATATTATTAGTCTTAGCTAAACTATCTTAACTTTAGCTTCGATCTTTTTATAAGCATCGATTTATAAGACTAATATAAAGTTAATAAAGTCCTTTTAGTAAGGAACTAAAAATTCGTAGCTAAGTAATATATTAACCGCTAAGCATTTTACTATTTAAGCGCTAATCCTTACCTTTATAACTATAAGGCTACTATCTAGCTTTCTTAGTATATACGCGGTAAATTCTACTTATTTAATAGTAGCTATCCTTCTTACTCCTTAAATAAAAGTTTATTAAGAAGAGTTTATAGTTATATCTTAAAAGGTCTTTAATAAGTCGGCTTAAATAAGGCTTTGTTTTGCTTTAATATCTATATAGGCCTTAATGCTTATTTTAAGCCTTTCTTTTCCGTAAATTAATAAGCGTGTATAAGTAAATTATAATAGCTTATTAAAGCTTAATAGTTTAACGTTTTAAGAAACCTTAACTATCTAAACGCTTTATAGCTTTTAAATAACTACTTACTATACTAAGCTATATCTTTATATAGCAACGTCTTAGCTAAGATTAAAAGCGTATTTATTTTCGACATATTAATAAAGCTTATTCTTTAAGGGGAATTCTTAACTATAAAATCTATAGACTTTATTAGCCTTTTAAACTAAGTCTGCTATAATATAGATTTTAGTTTCTTTTAAGCTTTAATTAGTATCTATTTAGGCTTTTTTTATATTATACTCTTTATCCTTTAAATAGTTATTAGTCTTTACTATAATTCCTTTCTTAGTTTTAAGGTATGCTTACTTTAGCTTTAGCGTTAGTACGCGTATAGTCTTTAAAGTTCTTTCTTTTTTAAGTTAAAGAACCTTAGTTTATATTTTTAGCTATTTAAACGGGTTTCTCCTTAAACTTATTTAGCGCTATAAGGCCTATAGTATTTCCGCTATTACTAAGCGGTTTAAAAAGGTAACCTATAGCCTTAGTAAGCTCTTAATAAATAGCTAGGGCGTCCTAAACTATTCTTTTAGTATATATAGGGTATAGCTAATTAGCCTTTACTTTTTTATAAGTTAAAACTATTTCTTTTGCGCTAATAAGTGCTTTTAAGATTTTTAAGTATATTTAACTTATAGCTAAGAAAGAATTTCCTTATATTCGTTAATTTATTTATTAATATCCTTATTTTTTATAAAACGTTATAAAGATTTTTATAAATAAACGTCTAGCTTTTAGTAAATTATAATAATTAAGTAGTTTCGCTAATAAAGCGCGGCCTTAGCTTTATATTATAAGCGCGATATCTAAGACTTAAAGTTAGAGTATACTACTATATCTTAAATAATAAAGTACTTCTTATTAAGTGCTTATATTGCTATATTTAAGCGGATTTAAAACTATTTTTATAAGGCGGAGATTTATTAACTTAGTTTAGTATTAAGCTTACTAAGTTCTTTTTATTATAGTTTTAAGAGGTCTTTAAAATACTATTTTACCGCACTTCCTTAAAAAAAGAAGGGCAATTAAATAGCTAATTTTTTTATATAAGCCTTGCTTTTATTAGCCTTTTAGAAAATGAAGTCGTTAAAACGATTTACTTTTTAAAATATATTAGCTTTATTGTTTTCTTAAACTTTATTAAAGGATACTTTTAGCAGTCTTAATAGGTTAAATCTCCTTATATTTTTAGCTAATAGTTAAGGTTTTTCTTAAGGCTTAGTAAGCGCGTCTTTTTTTCTTAATATATAAAGGAGACTAAGGAATTATTCGTTTAATATTACTACTATTTTTACCGGGGGGCTTAAGGCTATACTTAATTTTAGTATCTACGCGCTAAGTATAGATAAGTTTAGCTTACTAAAAGTATTGCTTACCGCGTTTTTATCGCTTTTTATTAAGGTCTAAGTCTTAATACTTTTACTAAGCGCTTAACCTTTAATCTTATACGCGTTTTAAAATCCGGTATACTATAAACCCCTATATATAAAAAGCTCGTTTTTATTAATTTAAAGTCTTAAAAATACTTAAATTAGCGCGGCTATAGTAAATAAAGCTAAATAGTAATGCTAAACTAAGAAACTATAAATTTCTTTTTAAGCGGACTTTTAGTTAAGGCCTTTAAACTAAACTTTATTAGCAGTATATAGTGGAAATATCTATTAAGCTTATTACTTTAAGGAAAAAGTAACTTTATTATAAGCTTAATTTAAAGTGTATTTAGCGGGTATAGAGCTAAAAGGTTTTAAGGTTAGCTTATCCTTACCTTTTTTATTTAAAAGATAATTAATTTATTTAAGTAATACCGAATTTAGTTTACTTAATTATATAGGTTTTCTTATTTTATAGTCTATTTTTTATTAGTATTTTAAAAGCGGATTGCCTTTTTAAAGGCAGTAGTCTTAGCTTAACTAAACGTGCCTTATTTTACGTCTTATTTAGATTTATAAGCTGTTACGGTATAGTACCTTAAAAAAGGGTAAAAGAAATTATTAAACTAGTATACTTAGTAGGCTATAGCCTTTTCCGCTTTTACGGCCTACTTATCTTAAAGGTTTATTATAAGTATATTAAGGAAAAGGTGCTTATTATTAAGGTTAAACTTAAAGGCTAATAAGAGCTTTTTATTAAAGAAATTATCGTTTAGTATTTAACTTCTTATAAGATAAGTACTTAATCGTATAATATAGTCGCTTTTAGCTTAATAGATATTTAGGGGTTTTCCGTTTAAATAAGTAACAATTATTACTATTTACTATACCTTATAGTATAAGAATAAGAGGATAAGGCGCTAACTAATTACGACTAGTTAAGGCCGGTATTACGGACTAATTACTACTAGCCGCGCCGGTATAATAAACTAATTACTATATATAAACGTATATAAAGGTTTAAAAATAGTAAAAAGGTTATCTTTTTTTAAGGTAAGCTAGCTACTTTATACTTAGTTCTTTAAGCTAATTTTAAGAATTTTAAACTATATTATCCTTCTATTTATAATTAGTATAGAATGAAATTAAATATATTTATAGAATTACTTAATATACTAAGTATAAGCTTAGTTAAAAATACTATAAACTATTGTTAAGGAAATCCCTTAAATATTCTTAAATATCCCTTAAAAATCGCGATAAAGTCTATCTTATGTTTTCCGGGGTGTTTTTATAGTTAAAAACGGGTCGAACTATAATTAAGATATCCTAAAGAAATCCTTAGATATCCCTTAAAGATACCGGCAAAATCCGCTTAATAGTTTTTATAGTATCTTTAATAGTTAGAAATATTATAAATTATAGTCGGATAGGCTTTTAAGCCTTTATAGTTATATCTTAGAAACTTAAGCGGGGTTTAATAAGTAATGTTTATTATATCTCCTTAAGCGAGCCTTTATAGTACGTGCTTTAAGCGTTCTTATTATAAGGCTTTATAAGGTTCTTAAAAAGTAAAGTAAGAGGTTTAAGCATAGCTGTTTGGATTTTATAATAATTTTAATATATTTAGCTGCTAAAATAGCCTTACCTTAAAAGTATATTAGTTAATTTAAAGTAAAACGTAAAGCTAAAACTTAATTAAGTATTATCTTATTTTTTTAACTATAAGATAAAGAGTATATATAAGGCTTATACTATAAATTAAACTGTTCTTAAGTAATATAGGCTTAGATTATATTTAAATACTATTATATCCTTTAAGAAAAGCTTTTTTATATAAGTTTTCTTTATACTATTTTCTATTTCCTACTTATATTCTTAGAATTTAAATAGATATTTTGCCTTGCTTTTTCTAAGATACATTCTTTAATACTTCGTAGTAGTATATAAAAAGCATATAGAGTATATATACTTATTATAAGTATATATTTTAATAAGACCTTAAATATTACTATATATTTCTTTAAAAAAGGTATTTTCTTTTTAAAGAAATCCTTTTCTCTTTGCCTGTTTATATAGCATTTAAATAAGCTTTATATTATCTTATACTTATTTTATTAGCTTTATAATAATATTCTATTTTTTAATGTATTTATATAGGGATTTATAATTTATATATCTTAGGTTTTTATATTAAAGTAGTTTATTTATAATCGTCTTTTTATTTTAATTATCTTTAGAAATATTTTTTATAGGCGTATTACTTATATATATATTGTTTATAAAGCTTTTAGTATTACATACGTTATTATTATTTTAAATTTTGTCTTTATAACTATAAGGATAAAGTAAAGGCTATTATTAATAAAGTCTTATATAAGTATCTTTACCTTATTATTAAAGAGGGTTATATTTTCTAAAGTAGTAAAGGCAAAGCTATTATTAGGAGATAATGAGCTTAGTATATTAATACTTATTTAAATAATTTAAAGGCAATTCCTTAGTCTATATTATATATTGCTATTAATAATTAAAAATATTAATTCCCTATGCCTTTAACTTTAATAAAACAAGATTTTCTTAAGGCAAAAACTTTTAATATATCTTTTTAAATGAATAGTAATTTATTACATACAATATACTTCAAAGCCTTAATATAAAAGATTAAAGTTATATATATTCACTTTTTAGATATTTTAAAAATATCTTTACTTGCCTTAGTTATAACGTAAAATATAAAAGAAAAAGAAATCTTTTAAAGTCTTATTATGTTTTTTATATTAGCTTTCTTTATGTCTTTAAAAGAAGTATATAAAAGAGGTATATATATAAGAGGTATAAAGGGTATAAAGGGTATAAAGGGTATAAAGGGTATAAAGGGTATAAAGGGTATAAAGGGTATAAAGGGTATAAAGGGTATAAAGGGTATAAAGGGTATAAAAGGTATAAAGGGTATAAAAGGTATAAAGGGTATAAAGAAAATAAAAGTTATAAAAAGAGGGTTATTTACTTAAGCTAAGGAATTAAAAACATAAAGTATATCTTTAAAAGTAGAAAACGTTTTAAAAAAGCAAACTTGTCCTTTTTTTTAGCTTTAAACTACGAATAGTTTAGTTATTAAAGCTCTTTCCTAAAAAAAGTCTCCTTAAAGGGGTATAAGTATAAAGTGCTTACTATTCTTTTTTAAATATTTTTAAGCGGGTTAAGTTAAAAAGGGCCTTTAAAAAAAGAAAAAAAGCTTTTAGTTTAAAACCTACTACCTTTACCTTTTTTATATTCATATTTAGCTAAAAGCAGTTTTTTATAGTATAGCTCCTTTTCTTATAAATCTTTAAGAAGGCGGGGTTTCTACTATATAAAATAAATAGTAAATTAAAATAAAGACCTTTTAAAGCTTTATGTTTTTTATTTTTCAACTAAAGAAAAACAAAGTAATTCTTAAATATAAGCTTAAGTATTATCTTAAATAGCTTAAGAAATATTGATTTTAAAGCTAAAACAAGAACTATTCTAGCATTTAAAAATCAAAGTAATAATTACTACTTTAAAGATCTTAATTTCTTAGGTATTTAACTTATTAAAAAGCTCTTTTATGTTACTAAAATATATTGTAATTAAAGTATAAGATTAAAAGGTTATATTAAAAAGTTCCTTTATAAGAAGAACATTTAAAGTAAATTTAACAAGGTTATAAAGAGGATTTAAAGCTTTTTAAACGAACTTTGTAGTTATATAGTATTTTAAATATAAAAGTAGGCTACCTTTAACTCTTAAACGTAAAAGAGTAAGACCTTCTACGGATTATTTAAAAGGATCTTAAGAAGCGGCTTTAGTAGCTTTTTCTCGGATAAAAATAGATTTTATTTAAAAAAACTAAGAAGGATAATTTAAAAAACGTTTTAGCTTGCTAAATAAATAGTTATTCTTAAAAGCTATTTTCTTTATTATATATTTTAAGAGGTGTATCGTATAAAAGCCGATAAAGAAAAAGGAGTAAAGAAAGGAAAAAGTCTTAAGATATAAATTTAAGGATATAATAATAAGGTCTAAAAAATATAAAGAAATTCGTATTTAAAGGGGCGCTTTTATTATATAGTTAAGTTTTGAAAAAAACTGATTTATCGGTTATTAAAATCCTAGTAGCCGATTGAAAATTTAATACTATAAGTTTAAGAAAAAAAAAGAGTAAGGGACTTTTTATAAGGGTAGTAGAAAAGTTAAGAAGAAAATATAATTAAAAAGCCCGTATTTAATTAAATATAGGAGTGTTATTAAAAGGTTTTTATTGTATAGTATAGCCCTTAGAATTGCGGTTTTAAAATATAAGGTATAAAAAAAAAAGAGACAAAGGAGGGCAATTTATAAACTTAGTCTAATAAAATTTTAAAAAAGGTCTAAAGGAAATACGCGTAGTAAAGCATAATAATATTAGAAATAGAAAAGATTTTTGCTAGAATCTTTTATAAACGTAATAGTCGGAAAAACATTAATAAGAGTCGGGGTAAATACAGCTTAAAAAGAAGCCGGGCTTATAACTATTAAAAGAGTAAAAAGGTCGTAGTATAAAGTTAAAAGCCGTAAGTAAAAGGATTATAAGAGTATATAAAGTATATTAAAAAGTAAAGAAATAGCTAAGATAGATATATATATATATAGTTTATAATCTATTTAAAGTAAAAAGGGGACGAAGGCTTCTTTTTATAAGAAGTTATTAAGCTTTAAATAACCTATATATTTAAGAAAAGAACTTTTAATATACCGTGACTTTTTATAGTAAGCTATAAGCTAATTTAAAGTTTATATTATATTTATAAGCCTCGAAATGAAATCTATTAAGAATACGAGGTAGCGTAGCGACTTTATATAAATTATATATATAGTCTTTATATATACCTTTTCTCAGTCTGCTTATAAATTGCTTATATATAGGTTGTATAATATAAAAAAATATGTATTATATATAAATTTAAATAGTAAACTTAAAATATCTTTTAACGTATTAATATTTTATACTATTTGTGCTTAATTAAATTTATAGGCTGTAGGAGAGTATCCTTTCCTTCTTAATAACTATATTTTTTTATATATACTTTATACTTGTTTTTTATCTAGAAAGACTCTTTAGTACGCTTTTATTTAATTATTTTGCGTTCTTTATAAATGTAAAAAGCTTTTTTTATTTCTTTTAAAATTTAATTTCAATAGTAAGTTATTACTTAAAGATTATTACTTAATACTTATATTATAAATTTAGCATTCTTAGCTAAACCCCTTTTATAAAATTGCTTTTATTTACTATTATATATTATTTATTTGTTTTTAACCTTTAGATAATAAAGTATATTATTATAAGAACTTAAGTAAGCCTTTTTAAAAACATAGCTTTAGTTACCTTTTTATAAGTTTTTTAATATATCTATAAAGTATTATTTTTACTACTAATGTTTATTAAAGTAAAGGTATATTATAACTATGTTTTTAAAGTAACTTTATTATAAAAAGCTTACTATATAGGTAAAGTTATTTAAAGAGAGTATATATCTTTAAAAAGTATTTTTCTTCTTTTTATAACTTTTTTAAAAGAGTATTATACTTTTATAAGCATAGTATATAAAAAGAGTATTTTTAAAATAAGTATTTAAATCTTTTATAGCTTCTTTAAAATAGTATTATATAGTATATATAAAGAAAAATAATTTCTATTTATTTAGCTTCTAAAAAAAGTATTAATATAGTTCTTTTATTAAAAGACTTTTCTACAAAGCTATAAACTTACTTTAAAAATTATTTATTAAAAGATACTTTTATAAAAAAAGTATATTAAAGCTTTATAAAGCATAAAAGTATTTCTATTTCTATATATATATCTCTTTATTTATATATATGTTTTACTTTAAAGATCTTTCTTAACGTTAGCCTTTCTTACTTATAAATACTATACTTACTTAGCAAGTACTTATATCTTTTAAATGCCCGCTTATGCTTATAAATAGAGCCGATATTTAAAGCGCACTTTTAACTTTGCCCGTAATACTAGTAAAGGGCCCGGATTAATAAATAAGCCGCGTAATACGCATATCTCGCGAGAGCTTTTAAGATGTATTTTTTAAGCGGATTAAGCTATAGCTAAGAGCATAGCGTATAAGCTATGCGTATAAGCTATATATATAAGCTGCGTAAGAATATAGACGCGGGCGTATATAGGCATTTTAAAAGTATAAGTACTTACTAAGCACTAGCAAATAAAGTATGTAAGGCGGGCTAGTATTAATACGTATCTTAAAAATAAGGCGTGTATATAAATAGCAATAAATATATATATAAATAGTAATACTTAAGCATAAAGTAAAAGAAATTAAGTATATACTTATACTATATAATAAGTCGGTCTTAACAAGGCTAAAGTAATAGTTATACTATAGTTTGTTATTATTAAGGGGCAGCTATTTAATTAAGCTACTATATTTAATAGTAGCAAAGTAAAAAAAGACGAATTAACTAAGCTGCTAGCTAGTTATTTAACTACGCTTATTAAGAGACGGTTGTTATATTTATATTTATATTTATATTTATATTTATATTTATATTTATATTTATATTTATATTTATATTTATATTTATATTTATATTTATATTTATATTTATACTTATATTCATATTTATATTTATATTTATATTTATATGTATATTTATATTTATATTTATATTTATATTTATATTTATATTTATATTTATATTTATATTTATATTTATATTTATATTTATATTTATATTTATATTTATATGTATAT
>JAPEBW010002292.1:0-13271 GCA_027405785.1 Ophiocordyceps robertsii
ATCTTTATTAAAGCCGACTTTACGGAATGTTTAGGTAGTAAGAGAGCTAGACTTAAAGAGAGTCGAAGAGAGGGAATATATAATAAAGACTATACTTACTAAGAAAATAGAAAATTAAGAACACTTTTATTTAGTAAAGTAAAAGGACTATCTTAGTTCGGATAATACCTAAGAACCTATAAAGCACTAAAGAAATGCTTTAAGAAAAGTTAAGGATTTTAATCGATAAAACCCTTAAGAGGAAGTGTTAGCTTCTTTAAGCTCGGATTTCTTTACTATCCTAAATAGTAAAAGTAAGAGGAAATCTAGATAAGATTTTTCTTTAGAAAAGATTTATAGAGATAAAATATTAGGATTTTCTTTAAAGAACTCTTAAGATTACTCTCTTTAAAGTAGGATTTCTTTAAATGTTTAAATAGTTTCTTAAAGGTTAAAAAGAACCTATAAGAAAAGGACGTTTATCTTTCTAAGTTTAAAAAGACCTTAAAGAGGGGAATATATAACGGAAACCTTATTCCGTTAATAATCCTAAGTACTAAAAGTATTAATATTTAGTAAAGTATATACCGCTAAATATAAAAGAGTAACTAGTAAAGTAGATACCGCTAGTTATAAGTTATAACTATTAAAGTAGATACTAGTAGTTATAAAAAGAAACGATATAGCTTAATAGTTAAAGATGGCTAGTATCGGCTATAAGCAGTATAGGTTAGATACGCCTATACTCGGCTTAGGTTAGCTTCGGCTAGTAATAGGATTTGTATTAACTAATATCTTATATAGAGTTAAGGCAGGAGGCCTTCCTCTTATATAATCAACCGATACCTTATATAGAGCTATAGTAAGAGGCCTCCTTTTAAAAAAGGATAAAATCTCGTAAAAGGTTTTAAGATAAGAATATCTAGTCTTATAAGCTAGTCGTAAGTAATAAAGCGTATATTACTTATAACTAGTAATAAAGATAACGTAAGCTATTTCTATTAGCTTAAGAAGTAGTTTAGTAACCTTATAAGTTATACAGGGTATAAGTTATAGCCTAATATATAAAAGCATATAAAAGCATATAAAAGTATATAAAAGAGGAACCTTTTAGTAGCCTTAAAAAAGTATAAAAGGAGGTCTTCGCTCCTTTTTCCCTCGACTCCTTTCCTTTCCTTTTTTCTTCTTCTTTAACTAGTTTTAACCTAAGAAATCCGTATAATAAGATACCCTTACTTTATTTACTCTAGTAGTTTATACTAAGTCTTCTTTATCTCTTTTAGTAAGTAAATTTAAATTAGATAAATTATACGAAGCTTCTTAGCGTACGAGAAACGCTAAGGGTTCCGTAACACCTATCTCTTAAATCCCCCGCTTTCTTTATATATAGATCCCTCCTTTAACCGGATATTATAAATAACGATCTCGCATCGTATAATAAAATAACTATATATAGCAGAATCCTACTATAAGTTTAGAAGAAAGCAATAAGCTTAGAATACTAAGATACTATTCTTAATATAACAACTAGCCCTTTAAGTACCGAACTTACTACCTATATAGCACGTATTATATATAACACCGTATAATTCGGTATAAAAGGGCAGAGCTTTATTAATCTTATTTACTTTAAGCTTACCGACTAAAAGACCTTTTAATTCTTATAGGTTTACTATACTTTTAGCTAAGAGCTAATTTATGTTATTAAAGACCGCGGAACTACACTACTAGGAAATAAATTAATATCTTAAAAGCTTATATAGTTAATTTAATAAAACGAGCTACCCTTTTTTAATATAGTTAAACTATAATATTAACATCAACCCTAAGTACTTATATCTCCGTACTATAAGAATAATACTTAAAGACCTTAAATATAATCCCCTATAAGGCCGGTATTAGTATAGTTTAGCTAGGAACCTATAGATATAACTACGCTAAATAGCTAATCGTACTAATAAAGATTAATTACCTTAATAGTCTTAGACTTATACAAACTCCTATATATTAAGACTATTTAGAACGGACTAATTATCTTAAATAAGGTTACTGCTTTTTAAAAAGGATAGCGTATAAACTAAAACTATTCTAAAAAACTATATAATATCTTAGCTAATAAAAAAAATCATTTATTAGCTATTGCCGTTATATTAGTATTATAGAAGACTAATTCTACATAGTACTACTAAATATCCTTTTTAAACGTACTTAAGACTATTACCTTTACTAAATTAGACTAAATAGCACGTTTTATAAGATATACTATAAGCTAAAAAACTACCTTAATACTCGTATAAACTACTCTTAATACTTAGCGGATTAGACCTTAATAATATTTTAAATAGTACGATAAAAAGACCCCGAAAAAAGCCTCTTTAAGACTCTTAAGGACCTTATTAATAAACTATGCCTTATTTAAAAGGCACTTTAAAAAGATTACTAAGGAGACGTATAACTATATACTACGATTATATAAGTATGCCGTAAAGTACTAAAACTAAAAACTATAATAATTCGCTAAGAAAAAACGTATAAGGCTTTTATTAACTAGCTAAAATCGGCACTCTTAGTTGCTACCGACCGCATAATAATATAGTACTATATTAATAGGAGATATAATAATAATAAAACCCTTATTAAGCAGTATAATCCCTTATTACGACTATAAATATAGCTTAAACGCCTTATAAGATAACCCTCCGCTTTCTATATACGTATATAAAGGAAATGCTTTATCTATAAGAAGTTAAGATACTAATTAATAAACTATCCCCTTTAAGCATTAATAAAGGCTAAGCGCTAGTACTTATAAGCATATAAAGAACTAAACTAAGAATAACTACTTAATAAAGAATTTAATACCTTCCTAACTATATATTAAGAAGAGGCCCTCCCCTTTTTAAACGATATCCTTAAAAATACGTATAAAAGTAACGATAAAAAGTACGATATTAACTTAGCGATACGGGAGATAGCTACTATATATATAACTAATATAGCATTCTTTTACCGCTTAACTAGTAAGGATATCTACTATATAAAGAATATTAACGAACTTACTTCTTAATTTCTCCTAACTAATAGCTATGCTTTAGTATACTAAGAAGAACTTTAAGATATAGGAGTAGTATAGGTATTAATAGTTAGCCGCACTTAAGTAAAGGTATATATATAAGAACACTTAGACGCTAT
Source organism: Ophiocordyceps robertsii (assembly GCA_027405785.1). Classification (NCBI taxonomy): domain Eukaryota; kingdom Fungi; phylum Ascomycota; class Sordariomycetes; order Hypocreales; family Ophiocordycipitaceae; genus Ophiocordyceps; species Ophiocordyceps robertsii. The sequence continues at coordinate 3,172 of JAPEBW010002292.1, forward strand.
AAAGGTAGATTAAACACCTAAAAGCACGATAATTAAATTCGGAAATACTAGTGCTTATATAGCAATTAAGACTATCTCTTTTATAAACCCCCTTAGCTTTATTATATACTATATCCTTAATACCTTAACCCCCTTTCTTTTTTATTTAAAGGATATAGATAGACTAAGCATATACTTTAATAATATATATAACTTTATCGTACGATAAGATAGTATAATAATCCTTATTATCTATAAATAAAGATATACTTCTTTTAATATTAACTATAAAAAAGCGTATACTTACTTTATAGAACTATAACTTCCCTACCTTTACCGATAATTTAGCTACTTAAGTATAATATAACTATATAACCTCTTTCGGAATACTAAATATTTCGATATTTTATACTCCTTACTAAAAAAAAGTATAATATTTTTACTAATAATACTAACTTTATAACTAAGCTCTTTAAAGATTTTAATTCTTTATTAAAGATAATATAAATTTTAACTATAAGGTTATTATTACTATACTATACCTTTATAAAAAACCGGCCCTATATATTATTAACGAAAGTATATTATTTTAAGCGGCTAACTTCCTTCCCTCCCTCTTTATAAAGGATATATAAAATACCTTATACCGATATTAAATATATATATACTAAGGACCCCTTAATAATATTATATATTATCTAAAAACGAACTTCGCCTTTAAGAAATTCCGTACTAACGCCTATATCCTTAGTATTATATATAAAGAAATGCTTTTAAAGGTATATTAAGTAGTTAGTAAAGTTAAACGTATATATTAGCTACTTTAATATACCTTTAATATTTTATACTACGAAGCTTTCCCCGAAATAGATATTTATACAATACTATAAATAGCGGTAAAATCTATAAACGATATAGCTAATCCTAACGGTCTCGTACTAACTTTCCTTATTTTTAGCGCGTACCTACGAATTAATTCCGACTCCCCCTTATCCCCCGTAATCTCTATATAAGTAAAAGCAATATAAAAAGCTATAGCTATAGTATAATATATCTACGTAAAGACTATAATTAGCCGCGCCTTAAATATATATAACGGCCCCCGCTTATACGAAAACGTCCTCTTACTTCCTTTATAAAGCCTTATACTTATATAGTGCGAGAAGCACGGATAAAAAAGACTATTTCCTATTAATACGATTAATAAACAAAATATTACTATTATCCTACTAAGTAGCATAACTACGTTCCGAGCGATATATATTAAGCTATTTTATACGGAATACCCCTCGACGCTTAAAGTATAACTCCGTTTACTATAAGACCCCTTTAAGTATAAATAATTCCTTATATAAAAAGAGAAAAACGCACTTAACTCTTATTATAACTCCGCGTATAAGGTATATTTATTACGCTTAGAAAACCGTTTAAAGCATTAAACTAAACCGAGATATTAGATCTCGAGGCACGTAAAGTTTTTTCTTTTATTCTTTTCGACCTTATTAAATATAAAAACGTACAAATATTTAAGATACGACTAATATAAGAAATAAAAGGCAAAAACAATAAACTATATAAAAACTCTTAATTAGTTATATAAGGGTACGTAAACGACAGTAAGGAGGAAATCCTTACTTAGTTACTTACTATTTAGCGTATAAGCTAAAGACTTTTACTTACCTTTAGTACTTTACTTTAATTAACGTATAATATAAAAAGAGAACTTTAAGATATTACGTAAATATACGTTTAATTAAATAATACCTTTATAAAAACTATTCTTATATATCTCCTTTAAGAACTAGTCCCTCTTTACCCCCTTAAGATAATTCTATAGATTTATCGGCCTTTATACGGCCTAGTAAAATTAAGTCTTTACTAGTTTAAGATATATTTCTTATACTATAAGATAAACCTTAATATAGTACTATCTTCTTACGACCTTTACTTATTCTTTATAACTAACGGCCCCGACTTTTTTTGCATTACCGGCCTTAAGACCGATAATACTCTTTTTTTTTATAATATATTCTTTTTTGTGCCTTAAGGCAGATGTACCATATAAAGCTAAATTTCGTATAAAACTAAAGATAACCTTAATAAAGCAAACACCCCTTAAATTTAATAGCACGCATATTTCCCTTATATTTAGTATAATTCTTATTTAATAAAAAAAATAAGCAAAAGACCTATTTATAGTATATACGATAAATAGCGATATAAAATAATAGTATGTTTCTTAATATGCTTAAGCCGCGTATATTACTTTAATATATTAACGAAAAGCCTTATATAAATTTTCTACTATTACTTTAATATAAGACTTAAAGAACGAAGATATAAAATACCTTAATATATAACTTTAATAATAAATTAATAATTATAACCGCGGCCTTTACTTTATCCCCCTTTTACTTCGTATACTATAGCTATATATTTTTATAAATAGATTATTAATAAGTAATAAAGACCTTATGTTATAACTTAGTATATTAATTATCTTAAGAAACGAACTTTTATATACTATAACTTCTTTCTTTATCCTTAGTAATATTTTATATTAGTTATTAATAAAATGCAAAAAGGTTATAAGAAGCGTACTTATAAGCGAACCTTACGGGATAGTATAAGGCATTAACTATAGCTTTATACTTTACTCTACAATTTAAAAGATTATCCGTTTATTTAACCTCCTTAATATACCTCTTATTCTTTATATAGACTTACGTTCCCTTTATAAGTGCTTAGTAAAACTTAGTACTACTAACGAAAAAGAACTTATAATTAACATTATAGCACTATAAGAATCGTAGAAACGCTGTAAGATATCTAAAATACGATAGATTAATAGTAAAGATAATTCCGTTAATACCTTTATAAAAACTAGCTTAAACTAAGCACTATAAAAGCTCGTCTTTATAAATAAGCTTAAGTTCTAAATTAAAAAAGCAATATAATAGGTATTATAATACGATAAATTATATAAACTAGCACGATATATTTTTAAAATTATAACTAAAAACGCAAAATCTCTTAATATTAAGATATATAACTTATATAAGAAAGATAAGACTAATTCCTCCCCCTTTTTAAATCTCGTACTATAATATAAGACGAACTAAAGCCCGCTTACTAATAAACTTAACCTTATTATTTAGCTTATAATTACTAAGCACCTTAATTACCTTAAGGTTATTATTAACCTTAATCGGCGTATAAACTATATTACTAAGTAGATAACGTACTTAAGGTACGATAGGCTTATTACTTATAACACGACAATATACGCCTTATTTAGCTTAAATATAAGATATATAAGCACTACCTTAGTACCTTAGTAAGTAACGGTATATAGAGAATAGATATATACTATGCGCTCCTTAATAAGCTAGGTAAAGATAAGCTACATCTTAGCTTTAAGACTATATAATAATAGCGCGAGAATATCCTTCCCGCCGCACTAGCTTAAAAATAATCTACCTAAGCTAAGCACTAGTAAGAACCCGTATAGTAATATCGACTAATAAGCGGTAAATAAATATAACTTCGGAGTCTTAAGAAACGTTAGCATAGTATAAGAATTAATAAAGGAAATAAGAGAAACTATACGTTAATAGCGACTCTCTTTATAAACTAGAAATTTCCCTTATCCTTTATTAAAAGAAGGATAATACGATGCCGACCTTATATAGCTTGCTACTATACTTTAAGGCTAGTAAGCTAGATCGATATAATAATAATAACGCTAAGTATATAGGCTTATAGGCAAGCGACGATAATAACGATAATAATAAAGATATATAACGTTAAGGGCATAATAACGAGGTAAAAGAGGACTTAATATAGTATACGTATAATAATAATAATAATAGTATAAGTACGCGGCGAAGAAAACGATAATGCTAAGGAAAGAAAGAAAAGAGCTAAAAGAAGGACTATAAAAGGGAATTTATACTTATATTAAAGCATACCGCATACCGCTAAGAAAAGAAAGGTATAAAGAGAGCATACTGCTAAAAGAGAAAATTTTTCTTTATAATAGGAAATAATACTAAAGAACGAAATAATAAATTCCTACCTAAGTATATAGTAAAGGCACGAGGTATAAAACTCCGACTTATCCCTTATTTAAATATACCGTTAAAGTATAAGGCATAAACCTTACTTATCCCTTATTTAAGCATACTATAAAAAGTACGAGGTATAAACTATTATTTAAGTAAATCGTAAAAGCATAAAGTAATAGCAAAGAAAAGAACGCTTTACTAATCTAAAAACACACTATATAAGGAAATGCTAATAAACGCTCTTAAATACTTTTTCTTAAGAATAAAAAGAAAAAGTACGAGTATTAAAAGAGTAATAACACGCATAAAGTATTATATTATACTACGACTTACAATACCTATAAAGGAGTAATAATACGTACGGAGTATTATATTATACTAAGACCTATAATACTTATAGAGGAATAATAATACGTACGAAGTATTATATTATTTAAGGGCCTATAATAAGGGGCTATTTATATATATATATATAGGAGTGTTCGTTCCCTTGTTCTTAGGAGGGACAACGCAGAATATAACTAATAAGTTCTTCGATTACTTAGTATATATATATTTACTTAAAGATTGTTTATTAAATAAAAAGGGATAGCGGATAAACTATAATAAGGCGCTTATATGCCTTTATATAGCTAAGCTAAGCGTAGCAATAAGGGGAATTAAGGAGCAAATAGGTATAGAAGAGAGCAAGCTTATAGCTATAAGTAAGAGGATTATAAAGATATAAACAGTGTGCGAAAAAGGAAAATAAATAGGTGAGATATATATATATAAGGTTAATAATCTATTTAAGGTAAGGGGGGGACTAAGGCGTCCTTATAAAGACAATTCCTAAGCTATAAGTAACTTAAGTGATTTAAAAAAAAGCCCCTTATTAAGCGCAGTTATATATAGTAGGCTAATCGCTATTATTAAGTTAATATTATATTTATAAGCCTAGGGATTAATTCCGCAAGGAATACGAGGTGGCGTACCGACTTAGCACGGATTATATATATAGTCTCTATATACAACTCTTCTTAATCTGCTTATAACTTGCTTATGTATGCGTGAGAAAATATAGGGAAATATATATAGTATGTAGAATCGTATGGCGGATTTAATGTTAATTTCGGCGTAATTATGTCGCGTGTTATTTATGCTGTCCCGCAGCCTATAGGCTGCGGGAGAGTATATTTTACTCTTTTTATAGCCTCTCTTAAAGGGTACTTATAGTATATAAGTGCGCTTTAAATATACTAACTAAAGTAAAGTAAAAAACCTTTTAAATAAGGAAAAGATTGTTTCTTTATAGCTTAAGAAAACCTATTTTTTATAAGGAAAAACTTAAAGCTTTTAATTTTTTTTAAAGGGAAAAACTTATTATTTATTATTTAAGTAAAACCTCTTTATTTTATTATTTAAGGAAAACCTTTATATAGGTAAAAACCTTAGGTTATATAAAGAAAAGCTAAAAAAGTAAGAAATAGCTAAAAACCTATTTATAGAAATTTATATTATAACCTCTTTAATTCTTAGTAAACTTCGGAATTTATTAAATAGTATAAAACCTAATCCCTTAGTAAATATATCTGCTATATTATCTTTAGATTTTATATAATAAACCTCTATTTCCTTTTCTTTAATACTATTACGTGTAAAATTATATACTAAGCCTATATGTTTTCTTAGCTTATATAATTTAGGATTCTTTACTATTTTTAAGGTAGATTGATTATCTATAAAAATTATAAGGACTTTATTTTTAGGTATATTTATAGAAATTCCTTCTCCTATAGTATTAAAAGAGCTATATAAATATAAGGCTTCTTTATTAGCCTCCTTAAGGCTTATATATTTAGCTTTATTTATAGAGAGTGCTATAGATTTTTATTTTTAGTAAGCCTAGCTTATAAATATATTATTTATAAAGAAACAGTATCCGGAAACCGACTTACGGTCTATAAGATCGCTAGCCTAATTAGCATTAGTATAGGTTTTGAAAAATAATATATTAAATTCTATATTATACTTATAGTATATACCTAGGCTACGATATTTATTTAGATTTTTCCAGATCGTGTTAAGTGCTTTAAAATATAGTATTTCTAGATTAAAAGCAAATCTAGTATATAATATTAATGCGTATAATATATCTTGCTTTACAAACAATACTAAAAATAATAGTAAGCCTATTTGCATTTAATATAATAGGATATCTTCTTTTATAGCTATATAGTCTTTTGTTTTATTTAATTTAACTCCTTTTATAGCAGGGGTTTTTAAGGTTTTAATATTTAGTTTATTAAATTCCTTTATCTTCTTAAGAGTATATTTTTCTTAGGATATATATATATTCCTTTTCGCTCTGTTTATAGTTATAGTTATTTTTAAGAAGTCTTTTGCTTCGCGTAAAGATTAAATCTTTAGGACCTTGCTTATTATATTATTTATATAAGTTATAGAATCCTTTATTGGCCTAAAGAACAGAAGATCGTCGGCGTAAACGAATATAGCTATATATAGCTTAATGTTTATAAATACCCCTTTGTCTATAAGTAGGCAGGAAAATTCTTACTCGCTTAAGACCTTAGATAATAAATTATACTAAAGCATTAAACTTTATTTAAGACTATATAAGGCTTTCTTTAATTTTACAACTAGCGTTTTATTTTTATTATACTGCTTATTATTTTTATTTTTATACTTAATGTCTTTCTTTATAATATAGTCTTTATAACCTTATAGTATATTTATATATATTTTTAGATTTATATCTATATATATAAATGCATGTTCTATATTATATTGCAGTATTTACTAATTATTAGTTATAGCTAGCATTAATAAGAGTTTAGTAAACTTAGGTTTAGCAATTGTAAAGAAGGGTTTAATATAGTCTAAGCCGTACATTTACTTATAGCGTTATGTTATAAAGCGAGCTTTATACTTAGTTATATTATTTTCATTATCCTTCTTTATTCTATAGACTTATCGGCCTCTTAAAGCCTCCTTATTACTAAGAAGCTTTTATATTTCTTAAGTATCTAAACTTATAATTTCGTTTAGTTTAGTTAGCATAGCGTTATCTTAGTCTTTTGCTTATAGACTATTTATAGCCTGCTTAAAAGTAGTAGGCTTTATAGGATCTTTATTTCCTTCTATAATAAAAAGGATATGTTCTATATTATTGTTATTAATTATAATATTATATATAGAGTATTTTATAAAATTTGTATAGTATTAAGTAGGCGTCTTAGGTATTTCTACTTAAATCCTTCAATCCTTCTACTAGGTATTGTTATCGCTAGTATTATTATCTATAGTGATATTATCTATATTACTAATATCTTTAGTACTTATATTATTATTAGTTATATTTATATTACTAGTATTTATATTACTAGTATTATTAGGATTATTATTACTATTCCTATTATTATTATTATTATTATTACTAGTACTATTGTATTTAGTATTATAGTTCTTTAGCAGCTTATTTAAAGAGGGCATGTTATTAAAATTAGTATATTCCTCTTTATTTAAAAAGTTATTCTTTAGTATTGTTATATCTTTAGAAATTATTACTTTTCGTTTAGAAAAGTTATATATTTTATAAGCGGTATCTTTATAGCTTATTATTTCCCCTTTATAAGCTTTAGGCTTTAGTTTATTATTAAGGGCTTTCTTCTTTATAAAATATAGTGCTTCCGAATACCTTTATTCTTTTTAAGTCTTCTAAACTTAAAGCTATATTATCCTTCTTTTCTATTAAGGATATAACACCTATAGCAGAATGCGGGGACCTATTATATATATATATAGCTGCTAAAACAGCTTAACCCTATAACTATGTTAGTAGGTTCGAGGTAAAAAGCATAGCCTAGATGTTACGGAACCCCTAACGTTTCTCGTACGTTAAGTAGTCTCGTGTAATTTGTCTAATTTAAATTTACTAGCCGGAAAGGGAGAAGAAGACCTAGTGTAAGCCACTAAACCGAATAAGATAAGGGTATCTTATTATGCGGATTTCTCGGGTTAAAACTAGCTAGAGAAGAAGAAAGAAGGAAAGGAAAGGAGTCGAGGGAAGGAAGAGGAAAGACCTCCTTTTATACCTTTCTAAGGCCACTAAAAAGCTTTCCTTTTACATGCTTTCACATACTTTTATATGCTAATCTATAACTTATACCTTGTATAACTTATAGGGTTACTAAACTACTTCTTAGGCTAATAGAAATAGCTTACGCTATCTTTATTACTAGTTATAAGTAATATACGTTCTATTACTTATAACTAGCCTCTAAGACTAGATATCCTTATCTTAAAACCTTCTACGAGATTCTATCCTCTTTTAAAGGGAAGGCCTCCTGCCTTAGCTTTATGCGAGGCATCGGTCGATTATATAAAGCATCGGTCGATCGTGCGATACGAATCCTATTACTAGCCGAAGCTAACCTAAGCCGATTATAGGCGTATCTAACCTATACCGCTTATAGCTAATACTAGCTATTTCTAACCGTTAGGCTATATCGTCTCTCCTTATAACTACTAGTATTTACTTTAATAGTTATATCTTATAACTAGCAGTATTTACTTTACTAGTTACTCCTTTATATCTAGCGGTATTTACTTTACTAGATATTAGTACTTCTTAGTACTTAGGATTACTAACGGAATAGGGTTTCCGTTATATATTCCCGTCTTTAAGGTCTTTTTAAACCTAGAAAGACAAACGTTCTTTTTCTCTTAAGTTATTCTTAACCTTTAAGAACTATTTAAACATTTAAAGAAATCCTACTTTAAAGAGAGTAACCTTAGGAATTCTTTAAAGAAAATCCTAATCTTTTATCTTTATAGATCTTTTCTAAAGAAAAATCTTATCTAGATTTCCTTTTACTTCTACTATCTAAGACAGTAAAGAAATCCTAGCTTAAAGAAGCTAACACTTCTATTTAAGGGTTTTATCGATTAAAATCCTTAACTTTTCTTAAAGCATTTCTTAAGTGCTTTATAGGTTCCTAAGTATTATCCGAACTAAGATAGTCCTTTTACTTTACTAAATAAAAGTGTTCTTAATTTTCTATTTTCTTAGCGAGTATAGCTTTTACTATATATTCGCTCTTTTTAACCCTTTTTAAGTCTAGCTCTCGTGCTACCTTAGCATTCTATAAAGTTAGCTTTAATAAAGATATATAAAAAATAGGGTATATAAGTAAACTAGTTAAAAGTTCTAACTTATAATTAACCTTTCTTATTTTCTCTATAACTTTAAAAGGTCTTATCTTCTTATAATCTAAAGACTTATTAGGTTTATTAGTCTTAAGATTCCTCGTTAAAAGATATACTTTATCGTCTTTAAATAAAGAAGGTTTTAAAGACTATCTCTTATTATAGTAATACGATATCTTCTTAGCAATATATTTTAATTCTAATTTTATAAATCTATATAAGCTTATTAACTACTTAGAGTTTAATATAGCTTTTTCGGCTATAACTTCTTTAAGTAAAGAAGACTTATAGGCTTCGGGTATAAAGCTATAATTCGCGAATGCCGGAGTATTTTTAATAGGCTTAAAATAAGAGGTATTATACGCTAACTATACTATAAACAATTTAAAAAGCTAATTATCTTATTAATAATTTACGTAGCTACTATGCCTTACGGCGTAAGGATAGGGGGATAGGGCGCGGACTAATTACTACTAGTTAGGGCCGGTACTACGGACTAATTACCGCCGGTTAAGGCCGGTACTACGGACTAATTACCGCCGGTTAGGCCGGTATAACGGACTAATTACCGCACGTAAACGTATATAAGGGTTTAAAAATAGTAAAAAGCTTATCTATTTCTTAAAGGCATAGCTAGCTACTTTATACTTAGTTCTCTAAGCTAATTTTAAGGATCTTTAACTATACTATCCGTAGTACGTAAAGTAAACTATAGATATCCTCGTAAAATCGCTTAATAAACTAAGTATAAGCCCGGTTAGAAATACTATAGACTATAGTTAGGGAAATCCCTTAGATATCCTTAAATATCCCTTAAAAATCGCGGTAAGGTTTATCCTATATCTT
>JAPEBW010002293.1:0-13252 GCA_027405785.1 Ophiocordyceps robertsii
CTCTTTCCCTTAACTCCTTTCCTTTCCTTTTTTCTTCTTCTTTAGCTAGTTTTAACCCGAGAAATCCGCATAATAAGATACCCTTACCTTATTTAGTTTAGTAGTCTATACTAAGTCTTCTTTATCCCTTTTAATAAGTAAATTTAAATTAAACAAACTATATAAAGCTTCTTAGCATATAAGAAACGCTAGGGGTTCCGTAATACGTACGCTATTAAGTTTTTATAATCTTACTTCCGTTTTTATAAAATACTAAAGTTTATTATCTTAAACTAAAAAATAAACTAAATAAATTAATTTTAGCGGGAGTTCTATTAATAAACGAAGGTTTAAAGGAAACTAAGTTTAGCTTATTACTTATAAACTAATAAGGCGATAAAATATATAAACTAAGAAGTATAAGCCTACTTTTATATATATATTTAACATAAGTAAGACGATTAAAAAGTATAGTTACTTTATACTTAAGCGGTACTAAATAACTTAGTAGTATTAATAATAAGTATAAGCTTTTTCTTTATAAGATATAAGTATAATATTAAGCCAATTAAAATTATATAAAAAAAGGACCGCTTATACTAAATATAAAAAGCGTATAAAACCTTATATAAAAGATAAAAAAAGTTACTAACTTCTTTTAAACGGCGATTATAGCGTTATAAGTAAGATAAGAAAAGATAGTAAACTAGTAATACGCGCTAGTAAAAAGACTTTAAGTAAGGGATAAATTTTAGTTAAATATAAAAAAGTATACTATAAATAGGCCTTATTAAAATCTTAACTAGCTATACTAAAAGTATATTATAATAAAAGTAGTTAGCCTATATATAGTAAAACTTAATATACTAAGGAGGGTATATAAAAGACTATATATAAAGTCCTTTTACTACGCGGCTGATAAATTTTTACTTAGCTAAGTAGTTAATAACTATTAGCTACTACCGGTAATTAAGGAAAATAATAAACTAAGGTATGTTATAAAAAAGATTTAATAAGCTTAGTAAAAGCGGATTAAAAAAAGGAAGTAATATTAAGTCTTTTTAAAGTAGTATAAGCACGTTAACTTAACTTAGTAGCTAATTAATAACTTTTAAGATATAATCGCTTTAAAAGAGTTAAAAGGATAGTATAGTAATATAATAAAAATTAATAAGGGTAAAACAGAATAATAATAATAAATAAAGCTAAGGAGTAAAGAAATAATTAAGGAGATAGTAAAAAAAAAGGAAAATAAAAGGAAGTTTTAAGCTATACTTAGCGAATGTTAAAATAATTTTAAATAATAATTATAATACAAATATACTATAAAGACATACTAAGTATAGATAATAAAAAGATAAAAGTAAGATATAATAAGATATAATAAGATATAAAGTAAATATAGATAAAACGTATAAAGAACAATAACTTAATTTAAGTAAACTACTTACTATTAGCTAATAATAATAAATTAGCTTTAAACGTTAAAGCGCGTTTAAGCTTAGCGCGTTATAATAATAGTATAAGCTAACTCCGCGTACTATAGTAGTTATTAGTAATATCTTACTAATTAGTATTTATTAAAGATCGGAGAACGTATACATAAGTTAATATAGTAGTTTTTAAACGTTCTTTAAGATATATAGTCTTAAAGCACGTTTATATTAATAATTATATTGCTAGTATATTAATATTACGTTAGTATTATATTATATATAGTTTAAAGATAAGGATATATTAATAAATAGTATTAACTAGCGCGGGTATAAGTAAAACAGTTATAAGTTTAAAGCGAGGCTTAATCTTTATAAGCTTTATACTAAGTATTTATATAAAGAGACGCTATACGTTTAATATATATAATATAAGGGGGGCGCTATAAAATAATCCCGCGGATTATACTCCGCTTACTAAGTAATAATAGTAAGCGTAAAAACTAATATAAAAGCGGCAGCGTATAATCGCTAAGCATATTAAAAAGCATAGTATAAAGAACACTTATAAGCTCGCGGGAGATAAGGCGCGGGGGATAAAAGGAGATATATTAAGGCGCGGTATAGCGGAACTATTATAAAAAGGGGCGCGCGTATAAAAAGATTAATAATTAAAAAAAAGAAAGAAAAAAGAAAAAAGGGTATTTATACTTAAAGAAAAAGGGTAAGGGGAATATAAAACGTGCTTTAAGTACTAATAAAGGCAGTAACTAAAAAGGGCGTATTATACTATCTTAATATTATCGATAGCGATATAAAGGCGCGAGTAAGTAAGTATATAATACTTTTAATACTACGGCGTAATATTATTTAAGGGAATATATTAATATATAATTATAAATATAACAAAGGTAATTATACTAATTAATATTAAGCACGGAAAAAAGGGTAAGGCGGCGATATTATATACTTAAGTATATAATACCTTAAAAAGAGGATTATATTATAAGCTATATTATAGTAAGAGCTATAGTTATACTATAATAAACTCTTTTAAGTCGGGCTAATATATAGCTAAAGTTATATATAACTTTACTTAAACTTAGCTTAAGTTTAGCTTTATCTTAACTTTAGTATAAGCTACTTTAGCGACCTTTATAAGTAAGAAGCTATATAGCTTAAATAAAGTTTTCCTCCTTTTTTCCTTAACTTTAAATAAACAACTATTTAGCTATATGTTATTAAACTAAGCTTACGCTAGCCTTTAATAATTCTATAAAAAGCCGTTAAAGTTAAAAACGGATGCTTTAAATTTTTTATTAAGCGCGTAGCGAAGCTAGCATAATAAAAATAATTCTTTGAAACTTATAGCGTTTTATTTTAAGAAGCTAGTAAGTATTAAGATTTATTACTTAATTTATTATAAAGAATTCTAAGTAATTATTTATGCTTTTAAAGAATTTTAATACTATATCTTAAGTAATAAATATAATCTTAGGGTTTATAAAATTTATAAGAATATTAGTTCCTTTACTATAACGTAGTAACTAAATACTAAGTAAATAAAAAAGGTTAAAAATTATAAGGGAGTAAAATATACTCTCCCGCAGCCTATAGGCCAAATACAGCATAAATAGCACATAACATAAATACGCTGAAATATACATGAAATCCGCTATACAATTCTGCATACTATACATATTTCCTTGCATTATTCCACCCACACATAAGCAAGATATAAGCAGATTAGGAAGAGGTGTGTGTGGAGACTATATGCATAATCCGTGCTAAGTCGCTACGCCACCTCGTATTCCTTGCGGGATTAATCCCTAGGCTTACAAATACAATATTAACCTAACAATAGCTATTAGCCCATTATGCATAACTGCGCTAGACAGGGGGCTCTTTTCCAAATCACTTAAGTCACTTGTAGCTTAGGAATTGTCTATATAAGGAAGCCTTAGTCCCCCCTTTACCTTAGATAGATCATCAACCTTAAACACACACATCTCACCTATTTCTTCACCTTTTCGCACACTCTTTACATCTCTGTGATCCCCTTACTCGTGGCTACAAGCCTGCTCTCTTCTACACCCATTTGCCCCTCAATTAGTTATAAGCCCGGCTTCCGCGCAGCACCTTATTCGATTCCCAACGGAGGCATAGGTCTTTTACCGCAGTATATACGCGGGTTTTCTACTATCGCATCTCTTATACTAGGTATATCGAGATAGGGAGGCTGTTAAGGTGTATATCCGCTATAACTGCTATATACGTTAATTATCTAACTATGTAATAACTAGCGCGCAATGTTTTTACATAGTCGGACGGATTAACATTTTATAAAATAAATTAATTTAGCTATAAAAACTTTTATAAAAAAGATTTTATGCTACGGAGAAACAATGCGATAATACCGCACTACTAAAAGGTCTCGCCCCGGCCTTAATTAAGGGTCGGGACGCTAAATATCGTCTATATGCTTATATCTTATATACCGATATATAAGTAGCCGGAGCGCTTATATCTTACGTTCCGTAATAATTGCCGCTTCGAAAGGAAAGACGATAACGTCCTCGTTATCTATAAGACGGGACCTCCTTAGTTTATTTAGCCGGTAGCTAAAAGCTATATACGCTTATATTATTACGCGCGCTTAAGGGGAGCCTTATTTCTATATAGACTTATAGGTTTACTTTCTCGCGCGGGAATCAAACCTACGTTAAAGGAATTGCTACTATTTACTACGGTGAAATATTACGATAATACCGCACTACTAAAAGGTCTCGCCCCGGCCTTAGTTAAAGGTTAAGACGCTAATTATCGTTTAAATGCTTATATCTTATATACCGATATATAAGTAGCCGGAGCGCTTATATCTTACGTTCCGTAATATTTTAAGAATAACAAAGCTAATATAATTAGCTAATAACTAAACTTTAATAATAATAAAAAGGCTTTATAAAGACACTTTATTATTTTAAAATAATAATAATAATTCAAAGTTATAAACGTTATATACTATGTTTTATTATATAAGAATAAGGGGATAAACCGCGGACTAATTACTGCTAATTAAGGCTAGTATTATAAACTAATTACTACTAGTTAAAGCTAGTACTAGTTAAGCCGGTATAACGGACTAATTACTATATATAAACATATATAAGGGTTTATAATTAGTAAAAAGCTTAGGTTTTCTTTAAAATATAGCTAGCTACTTTATACTTAGTTCTCTAAGCTAATTTTAAAGAATTTTAACAATACTATCTTACTATTTATTATTAAGTTATAAATAAACCGTAAATATCTTTATAAAATTCCTTAATAAACTAAGTATAAGCTTAATCGGAAATACTATAAATTATAATTAAGGAAATCCCTTAAATATCTTTAAATATCCTTTAAAAATTATAGTAAAGTTTATTTTATATCTTTTAAGATACTTTTTTAATTAAAAATAAGTTAAACTATAATTAAGATATCCTATATAAATTCTTAAATATCCTTTAAAAATAGTAGCGGAATCCGTTTAATAGTTTTTACTATATTTTCTATACTTAAAAATATTATAAACTAAAGTTAAATTAGCTCTTAAGTATTTATAGTTATATCTTTAAAACCTTAGTAAGGTTTAATAAGTAATATTAATCGCGTTTTTTAAAGTAAGCTTTTATAGCGCGTGCTTTAAGCATTCTTACTATAAGGTTTTATAAAGCTCTTTAAAAGTAAAGTAAGGAGTTTAAGCATAGTCGTTTAGATTTTATAATAACTCTTTTAAGTAAAAAGAAAAAGCTAATATCCTTCTTAGTTTAAAGTAAAAATAAAGTAAAGGGGGCGCTAAGCGATAGCTTTATAATAGCGTCTTTATACTATATTAGTAGTATACTATCTTAATTTTTTTAATAGTTCTTTTAGCCTATTTAGCTAATAGTTATTAAGTAGCTTAAGATAGTAAGTAGGCGGCTTTATTATAAATCCTTATTACCTATTTCGTTATATTTCTTCGTTTTATTAAAGTGATTAGTATATTTAGCTTAAAATAGTAATAAGGTTTTTAACTCTTTTTTAAGCGTGCGTTTAAGCACTTATTAAGTAAAAAGAAGTCTCCGCGCTAGGGAATATTCGTTTTTTATAGCGGGATATATTATAAAAGACTAGCTTTATTTAAGCCTTATTTTATATTATTATCTTACTTACTCTTTACGCTATCCTTAATCCTCCGTTTAGTTCTTTATATTACTTACTAGCTTTATAAGCCGCTTATAAGCAAAATATTATATCTTACTTACTATTACTATTATAACTATCCCTTGCTTTTTATTACCGGGCTTTTAAACTTATTTTTTTATAGCGCTATTACTTATACCTTTTTACTAACTAACGCGAATTTAGCTATTAAGAAGGTATTAAGGTTAGGATAAGCTATTTTAGTAATATTAATAAGTATAGTTAGTATTAAATTATTTAATGTTTTTATTTTTACTTAAAAGCTAGTAATAAGGTCCTTAATAGCTTAAATCCTTAATTCCTCGCTTTTAAAGTTTTAAACGTATTTAATAGTTTTAAAGAACCTTTTTATAAAAAAGGCCTTAAAAGTAAAAATATAAAGCGCGTAGTTAATATAGTTAATAAAGCAGATATTAAAACCTAGAAACTTTATCGCTTAAGTTAAAGTTAAGTTATATTTAAACTCTTTACGGGCTTATAAGTAAAACTTAGTATAGTTTATAGCTAAGCGGAAACTTTTAATTATAATAATCTTATTACTAAAGTATAAACCTATAAAGCTAAGGCTATTAACAATTATATTAGTTATTATTAACGGCTTTTATAAGATTAAGTAGCGGAATATATTACGAGGCTAGCTATTACTATCTTTTTAGTTAAGGAAAAATAGTAAATAAACTAAAATAAGGCGCTTATACGCCTTTATATTACTACGCTAAGTATAGCGGTTAAGTAAAAAAGCGTTTACTAAGCGGGACTAAATAGGTACTTAAAGCTTATAGCGGCTATAAGCTAAGAGGGGGATTTTATAGCGCGGGCTAGACCGCGTATAAAGCAAGATAGGGTTTTAGCTATAATAGCTTAAAACGTTATTCTAAACCCAGCTACAAACTAATTAAGCTAGGCCTTAAATATATAGTTAAGAATAGCGCGGATATTATTTTAGTCGTTTAGCTAAAGCGGGTTCCGGCTAGCTATAGTAGCTACTATTAATATTAAGACTATAGTAAAGTTAGCTAGCTTAAAGATATAAAGTATTAACTAGTTATTTTACTAATAAAGGTTTTTAGCTATACCTTAAAAAATATAAAGGTAGTAAAGGCTTTAAAATAGTAAAAGCTAAGCGGGAGGTATAGTTAAATTACTATAAAAGCGGCTATTTAAACTATATTATAGTATAATGCTAAAGGGTAAGTCGTTTAAGTTAAGTATTTAAAAAAGGTAGTATAAGCTATTCTTTATAATACTATAATTTAAGTTAAGTTTATTAGCTTAAGCATAATTGCAAAAAGCAGTATAGGTTTATATAAAGGCTTAAACTTAAAGGTTTTAACTCTTATTAAAAAACTTAAGGCTATAAAGGATAGCCGCCTTATTTTTATAAAGCTTAAGCGCCTGCTTATATCCTTTATAATAAAAGCATAAAGGCTTATAAGGGAGCGGGCTTAAAAAGTAGTTATAAAATAGCTAGTTTTAGCTATAAGAGATATTAAATAATAAAAAGGATTAAAATAAAAGTATTAAAACTATAAGCTTAAAGTAAAGAAAGTTATATATATAAGAATAAGTAAGGTATAGAGGGCTAAAGCTAGCCGTATAAGGAAATATAGTTATAAAAAGAGAAAAGGAAAGGAGAAAAAGTAAGAAGCGGAAAGAATTTAAATAAGTATATTATAAGGCTAAAGGGGCCTTATTATTTAAGATAAACGGCGGGATATTATTATTAAAATAACTAATTACTTTAAGCGTAGTAAGATTTAGTTTTTTATAACTTATAATAGCCTTTAAGTCTTATACTTAAGCTTAACCGCTTAATTTTCTTAGTTAAAGAGTTTTATATTAAGTTATAAAGGCCGCGTATTATACTTTCGTTTAAACTTTTTAAGTAGCTTACTTCTTTTATGCTTTCTTTAAGGCTTTTATGATTTTTAATAAAAACCCCTGTTTTTTATTTACTTATAAGTTATAGCTACTTAAGCATCTTTTTAATATTATAAGAACCTATAAAGGAGTGAAATATACTCTCCTACAGCCTATAGGCTAAATATAGCATATATAACATATAACATAAATACGCTAAAACATGTATTATATCCGTTATATAATCCTACATACTATACATATTTTCTTTTATTATTCTTCGTATATATAAGCAAGATATAAGCAGATTAGGAAGAGGTGTATATAGAGACTATATATAAAATCTGTGCTAAGTCGCTACGCTACCTCGTATTCCTTGCGGAATTAATCCCTAGGCTTATAAATATAATATTAACTTAATAATAGCTATTAGCCTTCTATACATAACCAGGCTAGACAGGGGGCTCTTTTTTAAATTACTTAAGTCACTTATAGCTTAGGAATTGTCTATATAAGAAGGCCTTAGTCCCCCCTTTACTTAAGATAGATTATTAACCTTATATATATATATCTTGCCTATTTCTTTACCTTTTCGCACACTCTTTATATCTCTATAATTCCCTTACTCGTAGCTATAAGCTTAGTCCCTTTTATACCTATTTGCTCCTTTATTAGTTATAAGCCCGGCTTCCTTTTAAGCTAGACTTACCCCCGACCCCTACCGACGTTTTTCCGACTATTACGTAATCGGAAAATTCTAGTAAAACACTTTCCTACTTTCTACGTAGTTACGCTTACTAAGCGTCTTTTCTTTAGAATTCTCCCGATATCTTATCGGACTCGGTTCTTTAGGTTTCCCCCTCTCCTCCTCCTTCCTACACCTTATATCTTTATAACTATATTTTTAGGACTATATTAAATATAAAAAAGCCTTATAAAATTCTTTCCCTTTATAATAAGGAACGCACTTTAAACACAATTTTCTATATATTCTTTAAACCCTTTTTATTATATTCTTTTACTAATATCTTTTTAATTAAAATTTCTTACTTCCCCTTTTTTTAATTAACCTTTATATAGAAATACCTCTCGAAAAAATCTATAAAAAACATGGCTACTAAGACCGACTACTAATTTAGTAAGCTAAAAGGTTCTTCGAATTATTGCTCTTAATTACTTTAAATAAAATCCGTTTTTATTCGGGAGAAAGCCGCCGGAGCCGTCTCTTAAAATGTATATACTAAATCCGCGAAATTCCTTGCCCTTATACGTCTTATAGTTAAGGATAGTTCTATTTCCTAAATAAAACACTATATAACTACAAAATTAGCCTAGAAAGCTTTAAAAACCCTTTATAATCTAGTAAATTTTACCTTAAATTTTCTTCTTATAAAAGAACTATTTAATATAACCCTCGGAACCTATACTTTAATCGAGGCATATCCTAATAAGATAAAAGAGCTTTTCGATAAGCTAAATATATAAGAAATTGAAATCCCCGAGGTAGTAATTATTACTTAGGTTTTAGAATGCTTAAATAGCTTTTATTTTAGCTTTATAACTAATATTTCTTAAGCTTTTTAAGATAACGCCTAAGCCTATACTTTAGAATTACTTTCTTCCTCTTTAATCGATAAGTTTAAAAGGATTAAAGCTTTAAAAAGTCCCTCTTTTAATTAGCTATTCTTTTTATATAGTAAAAAACCCGCCTTTTATAAGAATTATAAGAAAAAGAGCTATGCTATAAAAAACTGTTTTTAGCTTAAGGAAAATAAAGATAAGGCAAAGGTAGTAGGTTTTAAACCTAAAGCTTCTTCTTCCTCCTTTTCTTATAAAAGGCCCCTTCCGATTAAACCTTCTCAGGACTATTTAAATAGAAATAATAGGCGTTCTATGCTTATACCCTCCTTAAGAGAGTCTTCTTAAGAGAGAGTTTTAGTTACTAGAAAATTAGTAGTTAAAGGCTAAAAAAAGAGACGGGTTTCCTCTTTTAAAGAGTCCTCTCTCTTTAAAGAAATACTTTATATTTCCGACTCCTTAGCTTACGTAAATAACCCTCCTCTTTAACCCTCTATACCCTCTATACCCTCTATACCCTCTATACCCTCTATACCCTCTATACTGTCTATCCCCTTTATATTTACTATACCCTATTTATATACACCTCTTTTATATACCTCTTTAAAAGAGAAAAAGAAAACTAATATTAAAAATATTAGAAGACCTTTAAAGCCTTTTCTTTCTTCTTTTTCTTAGGTTATTTCTAAGGTAAATGAAAATATTATAAAAACAAAAAAAGGGAATATATATAACTTTATCTTTAATATAGGGGCTTTTAAGCATATAGTATATAATAAATCACTTATCTCTTCTTATAAAGATATATATATAACTATTACTTAAGGAAAAGCGTTTAGTATTATAGTTAAAGGCGTAGGAAACTTATATTTTAAATTTCCTAATAGCAATATACGCTATATATTAAAGAACTGCCTTTATATACCTGCAATTAGTATTAAGATAATAAGCTAATTATTTCTTTTTAATACCTTTGCTTTAATAAGTAAAGATAATATCACTCTCTTAGATAAAGAGGCAAATATACTTATATAAGGCTTCGTTAATAACGGCCTTTATTATATTCTTATAGTTATAAAGACTTACTTTTAAATTAATTATAAAATATAGAATATAAAAAGCTCTATAAACAATATACCTATAGACAATATATCTATAAACAATATAATATTAAGAAATAATATACTTGTAGATAATAGATCTATAAACAATATAATATCTATAAATAATATACCTATAGACAATAAACCTATAGACAATACCTTTATTAATAAAGATAAAAAGTCTATAGATAAAAAGAAGACTATAAATATACTTTTTTAGTATAAAGGATTAGGACATATAAATTATAAATAACTATATAGATACTTAAGAAAAAAGTATTTTAATATAAATATAAATAAAGCTAATATAATAAAGATAAAGCAATGCGAAGCTTATATAAAAGCTAAATAAACAGATAAAAAGAAAAGGACTTCTTCAAGAAGGAAATATCTCTTTTAAGATAAAATATATACTAATATTAAGGGCCTTATAGAAACCCCTACTTATAATAAATATATATACTTTATATCTTTTCTAGATGCTATAACTAGATATCTAAGAATATACTTAATAAAAAGTAAGGCAGAATGTCTGCTTAAATTCTTAGAATATAAACAGGAATTAGAAAATAATATAAATAAGACTATAATAAAAGAGGTTTTCTCTAATAATATAAAAGAATTTATATATAATATAAAACCATAGTGCTTAAAAACCGGCCTTATATATAATATATGCCCTACATATACCCCTTATTCTAACAGTAAAATAAAAAGGATAAATAGAACTATACTTAATAAAGTCCGGGCTATGCTTTTTACCTTAAACCTATAAAAATACCTATAAGGTAAGGCTGTTTTAGCAGCTATATATATATATGATAGGTCCCCGCACTCTGCTCTAGGTTTTATATCCCCTATAGAAAAGAAGAATAATATAGCTTTAAGTTTAGAAGACTTAGATAAAATAAAGGTATTTAAAAGCACTATATTTTATAAGAATAAAACTCCTAATAATAAACTAAAGCCTGGAGCTTATAAAAGGGTAATAATAAGCTATAAAGATACCGCTTCGAAAATATATAACCTTTTTAAACGAAAGGTAATAATTTCTAAAGATATAACTATACTAAAGAATAACTTCTTAAATAAAAAAGAATATACTAATTTTAATAACATGCCCTCTTTTAATAAGCTGCTAAATAACTAAAATACTAGAAATAATAGTACTAGTAATAATAATAATAATAATAATAATAATAATAGTAATAATAGTAATAATACTAGTAATATAAATACTAGCAATATAAATATAAGTAATAATAATATTAATACGAAAGATACTAGTAATATAGATAATAATACTATAGATAATAATACTAGCGATAATAATACTAGCGATACCTAGCAAAAGGATTAAAGGATTTAAGTAAAAATACTTAAGAAGCCTACTAAATACTATAAAGATTTTATTAAATACCCTATATATAATATTATAATTAATAATAATAATATAGAACATATCCTTTTTATTATAAAAGGAAATAAAGATCCTATAAAGCCTACTACTTATAAGCAGGCTATAAATAGTCCGTAAGTAAAAGACTAAGATAAAGCTATACTAACTAAACTAAACGAACTTATAAGTCTAGATATTTAAGAAATACAAGAGCTTCTTAATAATAAGGAGGCTTTAAGAGGCCGATAAGTCTATAAAATAAAGAAGGATAATAAAAATAATATAACTAAGTATAAAGCTTACTTTATAACATAAGGCTATAAGTAAATATACGGCTTAGATTATATTAAAACCTTCTTAACAACCGCTTAACCTAAGTCTATTAAACTTTTATTAATACTACTACGGAGAAATAGTGCGATAATACCGCACTGCTAAAAGGTCTCGCCCCGGCCTTAGTTAGGGGTTAGGACGCTAATTATCGTCTATATGCTTATATCTTATATACCGATATATAAGTAGCCGGAGCGCTTATATCTCACGTTCTATAATAATTACCGCCTTAAAAGGAAAGACGATAACGTCCTCGTTATCTATAAGACGGGACCTCCCCGGTTTATTAAGCCGGTAGCTAAAGGCTACGCATGCTTATATTATTACGCGCGCCCGGTGGCAGCCTTATTTCCGTACGGACTTATAGGTCTACCTTCTTACGCGGGGATCGAACCTACGCTAAAGGAATTGCTACTATTTGCTATGGAGAAATAGTGCGATAATACCGCACTGCTAAAAGGTCTTGCCCCGGCCTTAGTTAGGGGTCGGGACGCTAATTATCGTCTATATGCTTATATCTTATATACCGATATACGAGTAGCCGGAGCGCTTATATCTTACGTTCCGTAATAAATACTAACTATAACTAATAATTAGTAAATACTATAATACGATATAAAAAATGCATTTATATATATAGATATAGATATAAAAACATATATAAATATACTATAAGGTTATAAAGACTATATTATAAATAAAGACCTTAAGTATAAAAATAATAAGCAGTATAATAAAAATAAAAAGCTAGTTATAAAATTAAAAAAAGCTTTATATAGTCTTAAATAAAGTCCGATACTTTAGTTTAACTTATTATTTAAGGTTTTAAGTAAGTAAGGATTTTTCTACCTATATATAGATAAAGGGGTAATTATAAAAAATAAGCTATATATAGCTATATTAGTTTATATAGACGATCTTCTTACTACGCCTTATAGCGTAAGGATAAGGGGATAAGGCGCGGACTAATTACCGCTAGTTAAGGCTAGTACTACGGACTAATTACCGCTAGTCGGGGCCGGTATTATAGACTAATTACCGCCGGTCGGGCCGGTATAACGGACTAATTACTATATATAAACGTATAGAAAGGTTTAAAAATAGTAAAAAGCTTATTTATTCTTAAAAGCATAGCTAGCTACTTTATACTTAGTTCTTAAAGCTAATTCTAAGGATCTTTAACTATACTATCTATAGTGTATAAATAAACTATAAATATCCTTATAAAATCGCTTAATAAACTAAGTATAAGCCCGGTTAAAAACACTATAAACTATAGTTAGGGAAATCCCTTAAATATCCTTAAATATCCTTTAAAAATCGCGGTAAGGTTTATC
>JAPEBW010002294.1:0-13243 GCA_027405785.1 Ophiocordyceps robertsii
GTTGGCCAAGGAAAGAAAGGGCATGCAGCATAGCCTACCTAGCCTGCTGTCCGCTTCTGTACGCAAAACCCGATGCCCCGAAAAGGAGAGGAAAGGGGGAAAAAAGATGAAGCACACCCTGGCAAAAAGAACTCTCTAGTCTTTTTTTTGTAACGCAGCCAGCCTCGCGCAGGCTCATTGGTGGCTAGTCAACCGTCAGGCATATATATATATATATGTCTATATATGTGTATATATATATATCCCTGAACAAGACACGAATCGGGTGAATCAAACACGTCTTCGGCCGAGTGAGCATGTGGAGACGACATGGCTGGTGAAACCTTGATGGCCCTCGCCTTGTGCCTGTCTGGGCGACGGAGACTCACTCGTGCGTATATATTTAATATATATATATCCATCCCCCTCCATATCCATCTACACTACCTGTACGTGCAAGAGGTGATCCATGGCCCCATCACCCACCCCTCTCGACACGCGTGAATAGCCTCAAGCGGGAGCCGACAGATGCATGCCACGCCCATGCATAACATCCATCATCGGATCCAGACCGACAGGGGGGCCCCGGGTCCCAGAACGGGAAGCTCGCCAAGGCGGATCCGCAGATGGATATTGGTGCAACCTTCACTGCGGACAAGCCAGATGAAGCGATTCAAACACTACGAGATGCCCTGCGTCACCTCTTTATCATCTGCGACTTTGATGAAAATGTCTTTGCTGTAACCATCGTCGGCCTTGGACAAACCGAAAGCCCTCGTCAGCACCAGCACCAGCAGCAGACGCCCAACCCCTTCTCGCAAACCCTTTTCCAAACCAGCCAGGACCGATACAGACTCGAGGCAGCCATGCTGTGCCACCCAACTCGATTTTAACCTTGTTTAAACCTCCAGCCAAGGGGGGTATGACCAGACAACTGCAAGTCTCAGACCTTGTGCCGCCCTCTCGCCGCCTCGAGGAGAGCGGCAGGGCGGTTGCTTGGTCCCCGCTGCATCTCGTGCTACTCCCTGGCACCTTGGACTGTCCACGACCAACCATCAAGCACATCTTGGCAGATGTGCGTGGTCTATAGCCCGACGTGTATTAAAACCACCATTACCAATGCTGCTTCGTCATCTCGGTCAGGACAAGTGGGAAAAAAAGCAAAAAAAAAAGGCAAAAAGTCGCGCAGGCCAATCATGGGGTCCAGCTGAGGACCGTCTGGTTAAACTTCTCGAGCTGGCCGACGTCGGTGGCCCATGTCGTCAGCAGCCGCACCACGGCCCAATCGGCGCCGCACTTTTCCCACACATAAAAGGTAAAGTCTTGCTGCAGCTTCTTGACCAGGCCCAGCGGCAGGACGGCAAAGACCTGGTTGGTCTCGGTGTCGGCGCGCAGCACGTACCCGGCGCCGACGACGGAGCGCGACAGCTTCTCGGCCGCCGCGTTGGCCCGTCGGGCGAGGTCAAAGTACAGATTGCCGCGGAAGAGCTCGGCAAACTCGACGCCCATGATGCGGCTCTTGGCCAGGAGGGCCCCGTGTCGCTTGACGTAAAACTCAAAGTCGTCGGCCAGCTTGGCCTTCTTCACCACCACGGCCTCGCCCAGCAGCGCCCCGTTCTTGGTGCCGCCGATCCAGAACAGGTCGGTGAGGAGGGCAATGTCTCGCAAAAGCAAGTCATTGACGGGCGACGTGAGTGCCGCGCCGATGCGGGCGCCGTCCATGAAGAGCAAGAGGTCCTTTTCCTCGCACAGCTGCTTGATGGCGCTCAGCTCGGCCTTGGAGTAGACGGTGCCCACCTCGGTGGCGTTTGAGATGTACACCAGGCGCGGCTTGGCCATGTGCGGGTAGTGCCAGTTGTCGTCGAGCGCCTTGCCGATGCTCTCGGGCGTCAGCTTCCCGTTGTCGGGCGCCACCGTGATGATCTTGTTGCCGCCCGCCTCCACCGCGCCCGTCTCGCGCGTCACAATGTGGCCCGAGCTGGCGGCAATGACGGCCTCGTGCGGCCGCAGACACGCCGCGATCGAGATGGCGTTGGCCGCCGTGCCCGTCGGGACGAAGAAGATGCCGACGTCGTCCTCGCAGCCCAGGTGGTCTCGGATGTGCTGCCGGGCCTCGGCGCTGTACCGGTCGTTGCCGTAGCCCGGCTCCTGCGTCCAGTTGCTGGCAATCAAGGCCTCGAGCACCTGCGGATGGGCGCCCTCGCTGTAGTCGTCGAGGAAGCTGTACCTTTCCCTGGGGCCGAGGGCCGCTGCCTTGGGCATCTTGCTCCGTCGTTGGGCCTTGGCCAAGATTCTTCTCGCCTGACTGCCCTTTTTTCCCCCACAATGGTAAACGATTGACCAGCCGGCTCGAGTCAGATCGAAATTGGATGACGGGCTCGGAAGCGATACTGGACGACGACGACTCTTGGAAATGGCACGGCTTTGTCAAGTGTCGGACGGGGACAAATCTGCACCAGACACTCGCGCAGCGGGGGGGAGGAGTCAGGCGTCATCATCCTTCCTCCCTCCACCATGGGCCGCCCGTTGGATGCCGATACAGGCCGACGGCAATGGCCTTCTTGCTTTCACGACCCAGAGGCAAAAGTGGGCATGCCGCTTGGCATGTGCCGATGACGGGACGAGGGAAAAGGGTCGTCGTGCTAGTCAAAACAATCGATTCGTTGCCTCGGACCCATCCACTTGCACCACCAAGCCTCCTGAAACCTTGTGCTGTTTTAGTCGCGAGCCAGCAGCAGGAAGACGGCGAGGACGAGTTGCGCCGTGGCTGCCAAGCGTCACGTATCGCACTTAGTGTCATGTGGGCGACCAATGCACAAGTCATGCGTGGCGGCGGTCAAGCTTAGGCAGGTTTGACTTTGGCGGCTTGTCGACGTGACCGCTATTATTCAATCGCTTGCTTGCTCGTCGTCCGAAGCCGGCCATTGCATTCATGGGGGGACAGACGGTCCATGCTCCGAGCTGACATGCCGACTCATGCCCGGCGTCTCGACTCTGACACGCCGACTCCATCTGGGCACGACAGACTGATTAGCAAATTGCGACGCGAATGAAGCCCTGCCGCGCCGTCCGTCTCCCTATCCATCACCGCGTCATCACCCACCTTGACAACGTTTGAATCCGCCACGACTGATGCATCATGCACACGGCTCACGATGCAAAAGGCAGGCTACCTGACCGTGCATCCTCTGGAAATCCTCCTCCTCTCAACCTCCACTGCGCCGCTGCATTGGTGGGGCCGAGCGGGAGCCGTCTCTTGGCAGCCCCCGTGACAGAGTTGACATTGGGAAAGCCATCGACCCATCCGGGACGACATACCCGCGAATCATTTTTGCCCTTGGGCTCTTTGTGGGAGCTGGGGGCAGGAACCTGCTGTAGCACCGTTACATCCTCCTTCCAAACCAGGGCTGGAGTCGTCGAGCGTGCGTCCAGAGACGGGGCCAATGGAATCAAGCCCGGAGGCCAAGCCGAGCTTCGTCAATCGCAGAGCTGCAGGAGCTCGTCCAACGTCAAACCAAGAGAAGGCTTGCACAGACAGGGCTAGTAGGTCAAACTCCGATGTCTGGGAGTGCCGTGACGCGCACTGAGACCCGTCGCCATCACGCAGAATAGGCCAGAGCATGGGCAATGGCACACGCTGGAATTCAGTGGCCCTTTTCAAAAGGCTGCGCGGTGGGCGGGCTGTTGGTCAGAGGCTCGACGCGTCGACGAACCTCAGTCTCATGCCGTCCAAGCTTCCAGACAAAGAAGATGCATCCTTAGGCCAGAGGACGACTGCCGTCGCGTACCCTAGCGCCCAGTTGCGTCACAAACATCCAGGCCGCGCGTGCGACGTCAGGGGTCATGTCGCCCACCTTGACCACTTTGAGCCTGGACTGTGCCAACACAAAGGCTCCGCAGGATATCTGAACGATCCGAACGCTGGGGTGGAACAGGTTCATGGCCAAATGGTGGTCGACGTATCGAGCCAAGGCCTCGGTGAATGGGTGTCGAGGCCGCTCCTCGCCGTGTCGCCAGGCCCATCCGTCGTCTGCATTACCTCCGGCCAGCCTCCGCCGTTCGCGCGGGTCGCGTTCCCAGGGAGCTGCCATGGTCCCCCGATGCGAGCCATCCATCTCCCCGCATCGTAGAAAACGACCGAGGTCAGAGGGCGAGATGGTGATATCCAGAGTCCGCAGTCCGGGCTCCGTCGCCGTGTCGCTTTGCACCTCCGTGTCCGGGTTTGAAGCTGCGCCTCCAGTCTCCCTCAGCGGCGTATTGAAGGCGAGGGTTATGACAAAGTCTGAGCCCTTGTTGGGGATGCCTGCCGAGCTGATCCAGCCTTCCCATACGCCGATGAGCGTCTTGGTACCGAGGCTGAGTTTGTTCACTCGGCAGTCAAACGTGGTTGATAGCCACTCGCCAATGACGGCTTTGAGCCCTTGTGGCATTCGCAGCAGCAAGAGTGGCAGGTTGATGAACTGCTGTTGATCAAGCTCGGCCTGGCCCCTGGTGTTTGTGAGATTGGCTGCCCATGAGGGATGATGGCTGTCGGTCGAGGCGGCGAATCCTGGCAACAGCAGCGCCGCGTAGGCTGCGTTTTCATGGCATATCTCAATCCAGAGACCTGGTTCGACATTGCCCAGGTACTGCTCCGAGTCCAGAGGCAATGTTTCGCCCAGCATGGTCTGGGGCTGGAACCGACGCATCTTGACCGTCCGCAAGGGGCCTACTTGGCCAATTGGCGTCTCGGTCGACTCGAGGCCAAGCTGGATGCCGCGGACGACGTCTCCAACTAGCGTGTCGCGCAATCGACGCGCCAGACGCTCAAGCCGTGACGTGGTGAGGCCTTGGGGGCCGACGTACAGCGGTGAAACTCGGTGCGTGGAGAAGGTGGTGTTGAAGAATGGCGGAGCGCCTTGGGTGGCGTCGAGCGCCGGAGAGCCGTTGAAAGTCCCGGGCGCAGCGTGTGCTGGAGACTTGCGCGGTGCCATGTCTTCGACCTTTGCGCGCTACATTTGACGCGAGAATTGAAGCGAATCGATGACTATCTCGTGTTTGGCGGTCAGGGCGCGTCACGGTCGCCGTGGCGGCGGGGACAAGGGCTGATGACGATGCTCGAGCGTGATATCGAGTTTGATGCACAATCTTGTCGGGAGAAATGCACTTGATCGAATGCATCAGGCGATGGACCGAGGATGTTGCTTCATCGGCAAGTCTCCCCAAAAGCGACAGTCGGGTCGATGCTGACTCAGCACAGACACATGGGTGAGTGAGTCTCAGGGAGTTGAACAATTTTGGACGACTTTTATCCGTAGGTTAGGACTGAATGCTGACTCCAGATACTGACTGCCCTGAGCTCTCTTCGCATTCTCACGCTTCCCGTCTTCCTCATCGGCTCTGTTGGGTGATTGGTAGCAAGGCACCATGAGCAACAGCTGGACTGTTTCGTGTGAATAGTTGAATGTTCTGCCTGTAAGCTATCAAAGGCAAAGAAATGTCCAATTTGGAACTTTTGCACGGCAACAACAGCTTTCCACATCAAGCACGCCCACGTATGTCCAGAGCTGTCGCTGCCCCTAATCCAGGTCGATTTCACATGCCATCAATGCTATCCCGCTACCAGTATGCCATGCAATACGCCCGCACGCGGCTCGTGGCCTGCACGCAATGCTATGCCCCCACGCTGAAACCAAAGGAACCGTCAAAGACGTCGAGCTTCTTCACATCGGTCCCGCCACGCAAGGCGAGCAAGATGTCGACCGAGGGGACCTTGTTGACCGGGTAGAAGAGCAGCAGGTTGTCCATGTCCTCGTCGCTGAGGGAGCACATTTCCTTCCACTCGTACGTGTCGCTGACTTTGGACATCCTAGGATCATGTTAGTCTCGTACGGAATCAAGCGAGCAGGACCGGCCGCCACTGACCAGCGCATGCGTTTGGGTCCGTCCTCGGGCCTGGGCGCAATCTTGCGAAGCTTGGTCCTCAGCTCCCCAATCGTCTCGATTGCATTGCCGGCGTTCTTGGGCAGCTGGCCGGCGATGAAGCGGCGTATGGCAGCGGCTAGCCTCGGGCCCTTGCCGTTGGTGCTGACCATGATCTGCAGTGGCCCGTCGCGATGGACGCTGCCAAAGTAAAAGTCGCATTCGGGCGGCACATCTGCAATGTTGGCAGGCACTCTTTTCTCCTTGCACAGCTTCCAGATGACCGTCGACGCGGCAGGGTCATCGATGGCAACAAGCACCATGTCGGCACCGTCGAGATCTGACGGCTCAAAGACGCGGTCGACGTGGGTGACTTGGTTCTCGGCAACTCGATAGGCGACTTCCTCGTTCAGGCCCGAGGCGGGGCAGACGACGGTGACGCGTGCATCGGCGTTGAGGCAGTTGAGGATTCGACCAGCGGCGACCTGAGACGCTCCTTGTCAGCAACTCGAGAGATGGATGGCCGGCTGCTTGCAGTCTGCCTACTTCACCTCCGCCCACCACGAGAATCTTTTTGTCCTTGACCTGCCATGCTAGAATCAGGCTGCCGCCGGGTTGCACGTCTGGAAAACTTTTAGCCATGCCTCTGCGCGCCAGTGCGAGGAGCAGCAGAGGAGGAAGAGAGAATGAGAGGTAAAGAGAGGTGATGGCGCAAGAACGGGTGCTGGATGTCTCTGGCGCTAGCGAATACCCCCAAGTACAGTACCTTGGCAGGCCTGATGAAAATAGCAGCAAGTCTGATGGAGGCCCAAGACAAAGTAGCCCAACTTTTTCGTACAGGCACAGAATGTGTACTCTGCAGCGCTGGCCTTTTCTTCTTTTTGTTTGCCCTTGTTCCTTTTTATCGACTCTTTTGCAGATTCTCAGAGCAACAGAGAGCTTGACAAGATGCACAGTGTCGGGGAAAAAAGGACCCACCCAATAAGGGGCAAACAGGGCGAGAGTCCCGAGTGCTGAGCGCAGTAAAGAGGTACCTCCCCTTCCCCACACGACGGGGGCTCTCTCGCCGTCCCCCACTAACTCGAGAGCTCCTACCCACTAGGTAGGTACCCTGGGTACTACCACCTAGCACACAGGTACCTAGGTACCTAGGTAGTGGGTTTGAGACGAGTGACTCGGCGACACGGCCTCGCTGTCTCGGTCATGGCGCAGTCGCACCGACACTCTCTCGCCTCCTCCAAAGGGTCATGCAGACGGGCCTCCCGGTGCAGCTCGAGGCGCAGCGCCACCAGCTCCGGTCGTCGTCTCGTCCACCCGAGTTGCTCTCACTCGCCCCCTCTCAATGTCTGGCCGGAAGCTCGGAGGCGGCCGCATCTTGGGCACCGGCAAGGGCCTGGCTCCCCCGACGCCTCCGTCGCTCCCTCGAGCCAGCAGCCCATTTGCTCCCTCGGAGAGCACCGTGTCGCTTGGCACGCCCTCGCTCTCGCTCTCGCCGCCTGCCAGCGGTAGTCTGCCGGACTTCGGTCCCGATATTGGCTCGAGCATCAGCGTCGGCGCCCAGGCGAAGAAGCGAGGCAGCAAAGATGCCACCGGCCTCGTCTGTCCCATCTGCAGCGAGGAAATGGTGAGCCATAGCTTCGCCTGTCAATGGCACCGGACCGCGCTGACGCCAGCAGGTGACGCTCCTCCAGCTAAATCAACACATCGACGACAACCACCAAGAGCTCCCCGAGGAGGAACAGCACGAGGTCAAGACTTGGTTCGACAAGCAGGTCCTCAAGGCCAAACGCTTCCAGCCCTTGACCCTGATCAACCAGAAGCTACGCGGACTCGATGTTTTCGAATCAAACGAGTCGACTCCTGTCCCTCCGCAGGCCACGACCAGCGGCAGGCCCACCCTCGACGAGCCCCTCGACCCCGACGACCTCATTACGCGCAGCCACTGGCAGCGGTCGACGGGCTACGACACGTGTACCGACCCCACGTGTGGCCAGAGTCTCGGTCCCATCATCGGCAGCATCAATTGCCGGAAATGCGGCCGGCTGTTTTGCGAAGCGCACACCATGTATCAGATGAAGCTTAGCAGAAGCGCAAATCACGAACCCGTCCGCGGCTACTGGGCAAGGGTCTGCGAAACGTGCTACAAGTCCAGAGAGGGCTACAACGACCACACGGGCGTGTCTGTCGACCACATGGCCGTCTTCTCCCAAGTGAGACGGAAAAAGGTGGAGCGGCAGAAACTGGAAGCCTCGCGGCTGGAGAAGCGCTTGACCAAGCTAACAAGGTTACTGGCCGAGTCTTCCGAAGCCAGCGCCTCTACGTCGAGCGGCTCTCTTTTGCGCCCCGTCTCGTCTTTTATCGGCCAAAAGGACTCGAGAAAGCTGCTTGAGCAATCCGTCGTGCCCTGGGAAGACGACGAAGCGGTGCCCAAGTGCCCCTTTTGTCAACAAGAATTTGGGTCATGGACCTTTAGGCGCCATCACTGTCGGATTTGCGGCCGCGTCGTCTGCGCCGATCCTCAGACGGCCTGCACGACAGAAGTGAGCCTGGATGTCCACAGCGGTGCGTACTGGCCATGGCTAGCTTGGTCCCGCGTGCTGACTCTGAGCAGCAGTATCCCCCAGTTCTGAAAAGGTCCAGGCCAACGGTAGCACGGGTCCGCTGCGCGTCGACGTTCGGATGTGCAGGGACTGCAACCACACCATATTTTCCCATCGCGACTTTGCCGCGTCTCTGCAGCACCGAGCCCCGGATCAAAGGGCCTACGAGACTCTGTGCCAGTTCGAACGCGGTATCCGTTTACTTCTCCCTTCCTTCCAGCGCGTTCTCCTCGCCTTGCAGCCAGAAAAGCTGAGCAACGGGGAGGTGGACTTGTCCAAGCCTCCGCCCACTCACGCGCAGATCCAGGAGGCCAGCAAGATACGCAAGCGGCTCATTGACAGCTTTGCCAAGTACGGGGCGGCGGCCAAGAGGATGCGCGGCCTCAAGACGGACAGCCCCGCGCAAAAGAGGCTGCAGGAGGCGGTGTATACGTACGCCAGCGGCTTCCTGCACACGCACATGCTGCCCCTCAAGAGCCTGCCGCAGATGCTGCGCGCGCACTCGACGTCGGCGCGCTTCCTCGCGACGCCGACGCATTCGTCGTCGAGCCTGCGGCACACGGAGCTCGTGGGCGGCTCCGACGACGCGGCCTCGCAGGCGCCCAGCGAGGCGAGCACCGTCGTCAGCCAGCTCGAGTCGGAGGAGAAGGAGCTCAGGGAGCGCCTCGCGGTGCTGCAGGAGCAGAAGCTCATGGTGCAGGACATGATGCGCACGGCAAAGGGCGCCCGGCGCTTCGAGGAGCTGGGCGCCCTGGCCCGGAACGTCGACGAGCTCGACGGCGAGATTGGCCAGCTGAGCGGCCGGGTCGGCGAGGTGGAGCAGCGCTGGGAGGGCGTCTATCGCAACGGCGCCCCTGCTTGACCAGGCAGCGGCGGCCGCTACCTTTTTACCATCTCATAGACTTGCGAGAGGAGAGGGCCGACGTCGACGGCTCGGGGGGAGCTCGAAGGCATTTGCATGGCGTTGGGGCCGGGTCACCAGTCATCGTGTGCGAGGCGGTCTGCCCTGTATTTCTAGACTCATCGTCGATTGAACTAGTCGTCTTTACAAGTCGCAGAGTGACACCAATGCAAATCGAGGCAGCATGTTTGATATCCTTCGACGTGCGGTGAGTGTCTCGGCTGTGGAAGACGCCCAGACAAGCGACATGGACGACCGTGTCTTGACGACAAATCCTCTCGACGCGGGCGTCGTGTCCGCCTACCGATACCAAGCAAATACCGTCAGGTCATCTCTCCCATCCATTCGCATACAGAGGCGGACGCCCTCGTTCGCCTCTCGTCATGCGAACCCGGTCCGGTCCGGTCCAAAAGGGGCCACAATACGTATGTATGTACAAGGTATGGCCAGAATGTCATAAAAGGGAAACGGGTGAGAAGCAGCCCGTCCAACAGAGATTCCTCACTTTCCAGCGAGCATGCAAACCACCATACTCCAGTGACGCCAGAACAGCACAGGGGTATTGAAGCAACCAGTCGTAGACAAGGGCTGGCCGGCATTGTCCACCGCCGGCGAATCACGGCCGTATTCATCATCTCTAGTGAACCACGCCCTCGACGCCGCCGAGGAACCGCCTCACTCGCCCAATGTCGAGCTCCTCCCGCTCACTCTCCACAGCCTTGAGGAGGCCGTCCACCACGGCGTCAACTTCGCTCTCCTGCACGCCGGTGCAGAGGGCCACGACCTGGCGATACTTGATCTCCACGTCGCGGCTCCTGCCCTTGAGAGCCTGCACCATCTTGCGCGTCACATCGCGGCGCCCCTCGATGGCACGGATGCGGGCCCGCAGCACAGCTCCCGAGGGCAGCATCCCCTCGCTGCGGTAGCCTCCGCCCGAGGCAGCAGACGACTCCTCGGCCGCCTCGAGCATGGCCGAGAGTTCCGTCTCCCACGTCGTCAACAGATTCGGTTGCGAGGATCTCGACTGTTCATTCATCAGGCTAACCTGCTCGTTTTCGCGCGCATGGGCAAGATTGGAAATCTTTCGTCGTGCAAGCTCCTGCTTCTTGAGAGTGGCCGCGAGGTGGTCAAGAGTGCGGCGGGCCTCGCCGAGGTGGGTCGATGTTGTCCGGAGCGTGGCATGAAGGGCATCCAGCGAGGCTTGCTTGGACTTCATTTCTTGTTGGAAAGTGGCGCCCGTCTCATTCAGCAGATGCGTGATGGCTGGCTCCAGGTCAGTACATGTCCAGCGAAAGAGCATCAAGGTGACTCACAGGCTATGATTTCCTCGCCGCTCTCCCGGGTGCGTTGGCTCGATCCAGAAGCCCCGTTGGTTTCGACGACTGTTTCCCCCTTCATCTCATCCTCGGCATTCTCGCCCCCAATGCCAAAATCGACGGGCCTCAGGCCAACACGGTTGGCAATGTTGGGGTCGGCACCCACTTCCAGGAGCTGTGAGATGATGCTTCGGTTTCCGATCCGTGCCGCTATGTTCAAGGCCGTGTCGCCGGAGCCGTCTTGGGCATTCACAATCTCCGACATGAAACGCGCAATGCCCATTTTGGGGATGGCGGACTGCGAGCTACTCATGAAGTTTCCATTGGCTTGCGTGCTCTGACTGTTGGGGACGCTGCCTTGCCGGACCACCCATTCGAGGAGACTTTCGAGATAGTATCGGCTGGCCGCGTTACGACCCTTGACGGCGCTGGTGACGGCAATGTGATGGAGAACGGTCCGGCCCTTGTGATCGCGCGCTTCAATGGTGCCACCTAGCACCTCGAGTAGGTCCGGGAACGATCCGTGGTCCATGGAGTTTGTGACGAGGCAAGCTCGCATAAGCGCCGTCTCCCCCGAGGCATTAACACGATACGGAGAGGCTCCAGCAGCGATGAGCGCACGGAGCAGCGGCATCCGCGCCAGAGTAGCCGCCCAGTGTAGGGCGGTGTGGCTTTGCGGATCAATGGGCATGTCGAGCTCAGCAGGGGCCAAAGTCCGGAGCATGTCGTGCTTGGAGACGTCTGACGCCGTTGAGTCCATAAATAGGCCCATGAGCATACTGCGTTTCGTCTCCACGTCGGACGACATCTCGTAGGGCAGAGGAGGAAGGGGGCCATTGCCGTCCTCGCCAGGGGAGTGGTCGTTGGCAGAGGTACCTTGAGTGTAGATGAAGGATTCGTTGGGTTCCGTGGGGGAGCCGGGGAAGGCGGCGTCGTACATGTCCACGCTCTGGCTGTAGCCTCCGAAGCTATCGGCGGGCGTCATGATGACGCGCTGTCGCTTCCGAGGAGGCTCGTTGTCGGGCATGGCGGTGCCGGCGCCCTGTTGCTGGGTCGAGTAAGCGGAATCCACCTGTTGGCCGTAGTTGGAGGCGTAGCTCTGCTGCGAGTTGCCGGGAAAGTCATCGCCGTTTTGCATCGAGGGCTGTCGGCTGAAGCTGGGCGCTCGCGAAGGGCCGTTGCGGCTCCGGGGGCGGGGCGAATCGAAGCGAGCCTTGCTGATGGCGGCGACGGCATGGGAAGCGGTGCTCGAGATGTTCTTGAAAAAGGTACCCGACAGGCCGTTGGGCCGTCCATCGACGCTTGAATTGTACATGCGCTTCCGCTGGGCAGCCATGGCCTGCTCTTTGGTCGGGGTGTTGAAGTTGCCTCTTCCGGGGACGCCTCCGTCTTGGCCCATGTCGTAGGTCAGAAGGGGACGCAGCAACTCCTCGACACCGTACTGACGACAGAGCTCGACACCGCGTTCAAACTTGACCCAGGTGCCCTGGTATTTGCCGTAGCCGCCCTGCACCTTTTCGTGTTCGCCCGTCTGGATCTCCTTTTCGAGGATTTTTGTTCGCTTGCCCTTGTCGACGCCGGCAACCTTGAGGACCTGAGTGGCATTAAGCCACGAGTCCTGGCGACGGCGCATGACGAGGATATTGTTGACTACCATTTCGTAGACGTCGACACTGGAATACAAGGCCTGTTGCAAGCACGTGTCAATGGCGGGTTCCTCGGCGAGTGCAGGGGGCGACGTACCTTATAAACCTCGTAGTCATTGTGAAACGA
Organism: Ophiocordyceps robertsii; assembly: GCA_027405785.1. NCBI lineage: Eukaryota > Fungi > Ascomycota > Sordariomycetes > Hypocreales > Ophiocordycipitaceae > Ophiocordyceps > Ophiocordyceps robertsii. The sequence continues at coordinate 12,471 of JAPEBW010002294.1, forward strand.
GGTCGATTTCCTGGGCTGTGGTTGCTGGCTCATGGTGTAGGACTGCGGCGAAGGCTGGGATGCAGAGGGCATCCTCGACATGAGCAGCAGGAGGGCGAGGACGCAGACGAGGACGGCGGTCGGCAGCCCGGTCGCTGCGACGGCTCGTCGTTTTCTGACAGCTGGCTCGGCAGACAATCGGGATCAGCGAGTCGAGCCTGAGTGCGTGCCGGCAGCAGGACAGAAGCGGCCACGGCCCTTTTTGCTTTGTCGCGAGCAGCAGGCGGAAGATGACTGAGAGTCAAGACGCAGCTGGTGGGAAGCGGGCATGTAGTTATGTGGGTTGCAGGTAATAAGGTAAGCCGCGCGGTGCCCCTCTAGCAAGCGCGAGGGGGAACGAGGCCTAATCAATGCTTGCCGTAATACTGAGTAGGCAAAAGGAAAAAAAGGATTTCGGCCGACGGGTCGCTGAGACAAAAGGAGCCTTGATGCGCGCTCGAGGACCTCTTCCTCGCCCGCACGTCAATTTCACTCTTCTCTTGGCTTTGCGTATCGTGGGGGGAAAAGCCGGACAAGAGAGAGGGCTGGGCTCGAGAGGTCACCAGGTGACGGGAGACGACGACTTGCGAGAAGTCAGAATTGCGAAGGCGCAAGTGACGGTTTCGAGCGGAAGCCGTGGAATTGCAGCGACACCGGCGATGTAGGGCGCGTGTTGGGTTTGGAATTCAATTAACTCGAGACGTGTCGGTTTCGTGCTTTCTTCGTGTCGAGTCGTGTCGCGCAAGAAGTCTTTT
>JAPEBW010002295.1:0-13241 GCA_027405785.1 Ophiocordyceps robertsii
AGACTACAGAGCAGAGGAGGAGTCAGTCGTCCGGGATGAAGCCGGCGGCGGATCAACAGCACGACGTCGTCGACGGGGCAGCAGAATCACGGCACGAGAGGATGGACTGAGACGGGAAGCGTGGCTGTTGATCTAGTTCCACAAGGGCTCGAGTGACCGTTGGATGCCGCATCGCGAGTACGATGGCGATTCCTCATGACTCGCCGGTGCAGAGGTGCAGCGCGAGCCTTGTTCTAGAAATGCTGCGTCCAAAGTTCCCACGTCGATTCCCCCATGCGGCACTTGGCCCTGTCCGCGCAGACGGGCCCCGCTGACTCGCTCACATAAACCCGAGGGCACCGCGGCTATAGGGTAGTTCTCTCGATGCTGCTCGCTGACTTGCAGGACGGCATCTGACGGAGGGGAGAGAAGAAGCAATGCCTTTTGCATCGGCGTGGCTGCGGCCTCAGCATATAGTGCATGATGGACACATGCTCCCCCCCCCAGGCGGCCTTCTTGCAGCACACTGGCCGTACTGCATGCATGTCCAAAAAAAGATGGTGTCGACGTGAAGAAACGAGGTGGCTGGAGACTTTCCCCCGAGCCACCACGAGGCATGCGGCTAAGGCCCACAGCCACTGCTTACTCAGGTAGTGTAGCCGAGAGGGTGGGACGAGGACGAAAAAGAAGTGGCTCGCCGTCTAGGCTCGCGCACAAGCCACACGGTGCCTGGATCAGGGTTCGTGGGGTAAGCTGTGCCTCACTCCCAGTGGCCATGACGCCATGTGCTGACGATTGCCGCCGCACTGGCAGGGCACTGTAGGCGCCGCCGCCTCGAGACCTTTGGCCTGTTTCCAAACCATGGCCGCCCCCGAGGCACTTCTAGAGCCCGCGTGCTTTCTCGGCCTCTTGCCTAGTTGCCATGACTCGCCCGCCCGCGGACGAATCCCGAACCGAGATTCGCAGCTGAAGGGAGACGGAGGAGAAAAAGAGGAGAGGAAAAGGGCCCCAGAGGAGGATGAAACGCCGCCGTCCAAACCCACCGTCGCCAACCCAGACCCTAGCGCCGACCGCGAGCGTCACAGACACCTACGTACAGGATCCGCCTACACATGCCACGCCATATTCTTTTCGGTCTGTCTGTCCGGTGGTCTGGCACGTGGGCACGTAACACCTTGGGGGGGGCCGTGGCATGGGAGAGAGGGCTCGCGCCCGTGATTCGACGCCTGGGAAATGGCTGCGTGCTAGCGCCGGCCGCCCGGGGACGCTCGAGAACGAACTGTTCACGACGTCTGTGTGTTCGGCGCGCACGAAGATGAGAGGCGGGGGGGGGGGGGCGTTTCTTCGTTGGCCTTGCCGTGTCCGACGAGAGGGGCCCGAGTCGAAACAGCCGCAGAGCCCAAAGGCGAAGCCAAAACAGAAGCCCTTGGGACGAATCCGCGACAGCCACCGTTCCGGGCCTCGCACTGCCCGGCCCCGAACGCGAGCCTTCCTCGGGCGCCTTTCGGGGCTGAGTCCCTTGCGGATGCCAAGTGTCAACAGAGAGAATCAGCATCATGATGTCGGGCGCTGACAAACATGTCTGTATGTACAGTACTGTACGAATACTGTACGAATACACACGACATTACATGTCCATGTGTGCATCACTCACACACACGCACCTAAAAGGCGGTGTCGGCGCAGGGGAGAGGGGAGGGAGGGCGGCGGTTGGGCAAATCAAGGGCGGCCAATCGACGGCCGCCTGCCTTGGAGACTGGTGATGGATAGATTGGCGCGTCGAGACGAGCAAACCGCCCACCTTGTCTCGACCACCTTGATTAACTGCACTAATTAATGGCCGCCCCCCCTCTTCTACACGAAGACCATCACCAAGTATTCGTACTGTACATACGTGCTAGGCAATGAATCGCCTGCCTTGGCCCTGCTCGCCATCACCCAGGCACCGTCCGTCGCCAGACGAGGAGGCCAATGTCGCAAGGGAGTTCGTGAGGAGGAGGTGGGCAGTACACCCTCTCTGTCCCTTCCCCCCCATCCAAGGGACCAGCAGGCACAACTGCGAGGGGCGGAGCAGCGACTCTCCCCTCCTCCTTTGCCCTTCTGCCCTCGAACACAGCGGAGGCCTCGTCGTGCCTCTCTGTCAAGATACGAACCCGACACAGAGGGAGTGGTGTGGACGAGGACGGGCCAGCTCGGCCGTGGCCTGTCAGCCCTCGTGTGCGTGCTCGATAATCATGACTGCGGTCCATGGCTGCGGTCCCACGTACTCTCGTATCGTTCCATCTGTATGTATGTGCGCGCGCGTGTTTATATGTGCTCGGGATATTTACGTGCGTGTGTTGGATTAGTCCATGCAAGTGAGCGCTCGGCGCGCCGTAACAATCCTGGTACAGACGAATACAGACATGCGCGGACCGTTTGATATATATAGATGTCATGTCCACGGCCCAAGGAATGTGGGCGTGTAGGCCCAAGCATGTACACCACAGTGCACAGTAGATGCCGTAGCTGCGGGTGCTCGAGCCGGACGAGCTGCAGCGTTGCGTCTGAAGCATCACGGCTGCGAGATCCGTAAGCTGTGGCATTCGCCTGTCCATCATGTCATGCCCCTCATCGGCTGTGGCGGCCAGCGAGACAAGAAGAGAGAGGGGCGAGGAAGAAGAGAGACGTCGGTCGACCACGGGTGGCGGCTCCTCTGAACCCACCGAGGACACGCCAAAGGGGCAATGTGGAAATCACATCCTCTCGAATGCCTAGTACCGAGAGCCTACCGTCGTCGCCTGCCCTTTAATGTGGCTCAAGGGCTCTCTGTTGAAACAAGCGACTCTCTTGGCGACTCGTTGACTCGTCTCCAAAGACTTGCAGGGAGCATGGCATTTGCACCACCATCGCCCACCCTCTTGTCGACTCATTTGCTGGGTACGGACCATTGGCGCGAAGGCCATGGCGAGTGGGAAGGCACAGTCGGTAATCCACGACTTGTTGTTGTTTTGTTCATCCCCCCCTCCATACAAGCAGCGGCAGCCGCTGTCGAGCCGCTCGTGCGACACGTCAAATGCTCATGGTCCTTGCAAGTTGCAGCAGGTGAGAGTGGTGACAATGGCGGGCGGGCGTGAGGGGGGGGGGAGGGGAGCGGCTGGCCAGGGCAGCAATAAGGGCCCCTCTGTCTGGGGCCTCTGTCTGGGGCCTCTGTCTGGTGGCGGTGGGGAGCCGGGAAATGACGGCAAACAACCTCCTCCCTCGTCCCCCTCCGAAGCCTTGATTGCGAGCACACACGACCTAGCATCGAGAGGCTTCTTCCAGGGGTAAGATGGCCTTTCTCTTCCCGCTTCCCTTGTCCTATTGCGTCCCTGCGCGGCGAATGAGCCTCTGCGTGCGCACTCGCCGAGCTCGAGCACCCGGAGTTTTCCTGTGAGCCCCGATGACGTGCCGCTGTCGAGCTGGGAGCCGACGGACGACGGACGAGCGTGCGCATGGATTCCAGAGCGCCCTGTCCGTACGAGCACGAGGACAGCACCAAGCTAAGGTTCGGGGGCAAAACCTTGAACGAGGCCAAGAGCACAATCAAGACGTTGCTCCGTGTCCAGCCCAAGGTGGTAAAGGCGGGTGAAGGCGGGAGAGAGAGCTGGCCAGCCTCTTGCTTTTTTCCTCTGGGACATGTTCAGCCCGAACACAAGATCAGGTACAAAGACCCTTGGCTAGCGTAGATACCGGGATACCTCGTCTTCAGCGGCCAGGCTCACGTTTTGGGATGTACTCATCTACATACCGCCACAGGCCCGCCAGGTATTGCAGATGTGTCTACGACAGCCGCGGCGTGTCAGACCGGGGTGACTGGGGCAGGCGGCACTCGACTGCCTGCCCGAGTACATATTTGCAGCCGTGTTTATCGAGAAGGTGCATGCAAGCACCGAAGTGAAAGAGCAGACGGAGCAGCGGAGAGAGAAGGAGGGGCAGGGGAAGAGGAAAAGAGAAGAGAAGAAAAGGGGGGGGGGGAGGTGACGGAAGAGACGACAGGTGCGATGCAATGCGGACGCCATGTCGACGATGCCAGCCACCAGCCATCATCATCATCATCATCATCATCATCAGCAGCAGCAGCATCGGCAATCAATCAGTGACCCGGAAAGCAAAAGGTCATGATGAAACAAAGTGACATGCGTCTGCCAATTCCGGTGCGGGCATTGGTTTGACTCTGCCGATGAGAGAGCGTCCAAACGTGTAGCAGCAACGGCAGCAGCCACTGCCTCACGTCGTTTTCGAAACGCTGTCGGCCCCGCTTCCCAAAGCCTCTTTTTGGGCTTGGCTGGCTGGGCTGGCGGTCGCGAAACGGCCCTGCAACCAAAACTTGGGTTGGAGGGGACTCGAGCACAGACAGGCACGCACAGGGGGGCCTTCAGGGGGAAAGGAACAGATGGATGGTGCGCAAGGTACCCGGTAGGCAGTTGTACTGTACATAGACATGTAGGTACTCTGTAGTGTATCCGTAGTGGAGTGGAGGGTACAGTAGAGTGGACTCCACTCTTGGCCCATGACCCCCTGTTCCATGGTCAGAGTTTCCCACCACCCCCTGTGCCTAGTGCCCAGTGCGCAGATCACCTCGATTGACACGGCCCACCCCAGCAGGAGCTGCATTGGCATGGACGAGACATGCCAGCCGCTTCGTCTTCCGCTCCTATCCGCACATACAGGACCCGACCGACCTGGCCTTTGGTTGCCTTGCCTTGCCTTCAAGTGTGTGTGTGTGTGTTGTGTATGCCTACCAGGTATACATACATAGACCGTCCCTCCTCCTCCTCCCCCTCCCCCCCCCCCCGTCCATCGTCCATCCCATTGAAACATTCCTCTGCCCTCTCGACTCCTCTCCCTTTGGCTTTCGGCCTCGCTCATCGAATTCCTTCCCTCGTTTACAGCAGCGCGCTAGACCCAAGACTTACACACACGCCAGTCCTCGACGCCCAACCACAGCAGTCTCGCCGAGTACGCCATCGCTCCAACCCTTGGGGGGGCTCGGGATTGTCTCACGGCCTCCTTGATGCGAGCCAGACACTGAGGACTCCCGCCAGAGAGCTCCCGAGGCACCGCCTCTCTGCTGTACAAAGGAAGACCACGTCCCCTCCCAGCATCCGTCATGTCGCTGGTGGAACTGCCGAGAGGGCGCGCCGATTCCATTCCAGACGTGCCACCCGTCTTAGCGGAGCCTTATAGAGTCTCTCCCTCCTCTCCTGCAACTCGCCGACCCGCCCAAGACGTCGACCGAGACTGCTCTCCCGACTGCATCCTCGAGAACCCTTCCCCCAGCACAACCCCTGATCTGTTCCCCCGACAAGCAGACGACGACATGCTGTCCGTCCCGCACACCGACGCCCGCGGCAACGTGCCCGCGCCCGCCCTGCCGGCAAAGAGCGCCCTGCGAACCTCGAGGCTGCTGGCCTCGCTCGCCCAGAAGACGGCCCCGGAGGACCGCCCGATTCTACCCCATGCCGCCCCTCACCAGGTCTACCTCTCGTCGGAAGAGGATGCCTCGTCCTCGGCCGACGACCTGTCCGACCTGGACGAGCTCGACTGGGAGGCTGGCGACTCGAACAAGTCAGCCTCGACATGCCGCTCCAGTCGCGAGGACACAGCCCGCGTCGTCACGGTCGTCTTCCACGGCAGGCCTTCCATCGTCGAGATGCCGCCGAGGGCATACGGCGGCTCGACGGACGGCCAGCGGCCCGCCACGGGCATCCTCCGCACCGCCACGGAGCCAATCCTGACCCGTACTCGATCCAATTCGTCGTCGTCGTCGTCGGCCATGCACAATCCTCCCCGGTCAAGCAGTATGACGCCCAGCGGCTTCCAGATGAAGCGCCGGCAGTTCCTCACCATCGACCCCTTTGCCACCAAGCTGCCGGAGCTCGACGAGCAGGACCCCGCAAAGACGCCCAAGACGCCCTCGGGCATGCTCAAGAAGACGCTGAGCCTGGTCAAGAAGCGAAGCAGACCTACGCTGAACCCGGCCGGCGCCCGGTCACGGGAGAGCCTGGCGCTACAGATACCTCCCATGGCGCAACTGGGAGAGGAGCCGGAGCCGCAGACGTCCCGCGAGCCTTCACCCACGACCCGGCCCCCCGTCACGTACCAAGGAATCATGCGAAGCGCGCGGAGGAGCGCCGAGACGAGCACGCCCGCAACGGGCAAGACGGACTTGGTGTCCCCCACGACTACGTCGAGCCGGAGCCGGTTCCGAAGCGGGCTCTCCATCAGCCGGCCCCGCAGCGTCAGGGCATAGGCACGGTGCATCACGATGCTTCTTTGGTCAACATGCTTCAACTTTTACTGGGCGGCCCCTTTTGGCTCCCATGACGACGGGCTGAACAAGGCGTACGGCGCAGACGAGATAGACAGGTCTCACAAGACTACACTAGGCTCAAGGGGAAATCGGGGGGCATCATCACGGCGTTTTCAGAGTAATGGGACACTGGGTGGGAGAAGTCGTTTTTTCTTCTTCTTTTTCTTATGAAACGGCGTTATACTCATGTCGAGGAGGCGTGGCTTCGCCCGGGCAACGGATGTTGGGAAATGCTTTCTTCAGTTGGGGGCCATGGGACATGGCCGAACCTAGGAACGGCATCGTTTGGAACAATAGATTGTTCTATGAAATGAAGAAGAATGAAACAAACGGTCCTTTCATTTCGCCCATGGCTCGGTTTATCGTATGCTCGCGGCTGTCTGATCCGCGAGACAGGGCAATCTCGGAGGCTGCCACCATGTCACGAGCTCGGGTCCCCTTTCGGGGGGGGGGGGGGTGGGTGAAGAGGGTTTCTTGTTTCTTTTTGACCTGACTTGAGTGGTTCTTCCTGGGGGGGTGGGATTGGCCGGTGACGGACCCTGGACAGCGGCATGCACGGGCATGGCCCGAGTGCATGGGCGAGGTGCCGCTCTGGCGCGAGGGCCCTCGGAGGAGGCTGCGGGTAACGCGCGAAGGCCTTCTTTTGATAAAGGGGCCTTCGGACATTCGTCAGGCGAAGACGACGAGGGTGTGAGTCCAACTCTGCGCCATGCGAAAAGCCATTTTCTTTTTATAGCACCCCTCTGTTTTGCGCGCGTGTTTTGCAATGTCTGTCTGTCTGCATGGCGCATGTCTGACCAGGAGCTTGTTCATGTGTCGGTGTGAGCCGCAAGTCTTGGCTGCGCAAAAGGTTCATTTTCCTTTTCCCCTTTTGCCCCCCTCCCCGGACTCACCTTTTTTTTTCATATCCATGCCGCCGTTTCCTCTCTCTCTCTCTCTCTCTCTCTCGGCAGTCTGTGCTCTTGCATGGCGGCAGATGATGCACAGGTTTATGCGAGATGTGAAGGGCACACGTGTATGCACACATGCACGACGAGGGGACGAGGGTAGAGAGAACCGGACGGACTATATACCTGCAGCAAACAAGAACAACAACAACAACAACACTACTTCTCTGTTGTTACTGCTAGCAGACCAGCCTGGGAGCGGCAAGTCGTCACCCTGCGCAAGCCAAGGCAGGCGGAAAGGCGGACGTCTGCAGCCACGGTCGGAGCGAGGACCGGATGCGAGGGTACAGTACATACAGTTACAACATGACTACCCTCCCCCTGGCTGGCTGGCCGTTGGGGCCAACGAATGGCGGAGAGCCGCGTACAAGGTCAGGTCAGTCGGTACTCTGTACTGTAGGTTTTTCATCTGTCCATGTGCCTGCATTGCGAGCTCATGGCGGTTTCAGAGCACTGACCAGTCTTAGGCGAGATGCAAAAAAGTAGTCGCCCATCCTGCAATCTGGTGGTCCCTCGCGAAAACCGATATATGTGCGAATACATGCATATCTGTGCACGTTCTGTCTGGTCCGGTCTCTGTCTGGCAGGCAGGGCAATGTCGTAGCGCGTCACCCGTGGATACGAGCCGTCCTTCCCTGGTGGGTTGAATCGACAATTGTGCCTGCATGGGCTCAGGGGTTGCCTTTGCAGGAGCGAGAGAAGAGAGAGCGTACAGAGTACTGCGTCTCTGTACTCTGTACTCCGCATGTACGAATGCACATGTCTTTGCTGCTCGTCGGCACTAAGCCGATCGGGGACAGCTGGTCCTTAGTCATTCCTCCCCCCCCCCCCAACTTTCTCCCCTCCTCCTCCAAACCTCACCTCCATCAATCGTCACCCCATCCTCTGTCCAACAAATCACACCAGCAACCTCACTCGTCACCGCGGGCCGCGGCCTCGCCTTTGCACCGCAACAGCCCTCGACAGACTCATGGACGGGCAACGCACAGACGAGGCCAGACAGGGCATCAGGTGACGCGGCGGCGCCGCAGGGGTCACGGCTGCCGCACGTGTGCGCGCCGTCTGTGCGCGCCGACTTCCTTTTTTTCTCGGTTCTCTGCTTTCTTTTTCCTCTCTCCCAGCTTTCTGCATTCCCGCCAGTGCCTCCTCTGCCGGCAGCGCGCCCCGCTCCTGTCTCTCGTTCTTTTTTTTGTCTTGCTAACCGCACAACGCATCTATTTTCAGGCCTCCCCGCTTCACCAACCCGCGCCACCTCTGCGTAGTGACTTGGAGACTTTCGTCAGTGGAAGACGAGGCGTATCCACTCCGTGCTGTGTGCCATGTTGGCCCTGTAAGCCCCTCTGGATCTCTTCACGTCCACGATACCGCAACTCAATCGTGTCCTGAACCCAGAAGCGGCAGGATTCCGCGAGACGGGTATCGCGAAAGACAGGGTCCACGATTGGGGGCCTCGAGTTCGTCAACTCGGCCGCCACGTTCCATGTAGTCCATCCAGGGCTGATCGTCCTCGTGGCTGCCAGACTCGGGCCACGTCCAAGTCGACCGGTAAAGAATTCAATCAAAGGCATTTCCCCAACAATTCAAGCGGCGCTTGTGAACTCGTCGCAACCCAGCCGGGTTCGGTTGCGTTGCTAGGCCTGACAACCGGAGCGTTTCCGCATCAGGTGGTGCGAGGGCAGACATCTCGAGGATGCATTCGAGGGTGAGCCGAAACATCAATCCGCAGTGATAGCTGGAACATGACCGAACAGGGCAGATGCCGGGCCAGGGGAGAGGCCATGGTTGACCGAGGCCAGCAGACGAGCAGAGAGAGTAGCAGCCGTCAAACCTTCAGAACCTATGTCTGTGTAACATATAAATCGCCTAGTGCCAAAGTCAAAACCCTACCAGGTACACGTCATCAAGCCTCATCTACCTCGGTATATACCCAAGTTGCCAAGTGCCCGAGGTACCTATCTAGGAACTCTTGGTAAACACATACCTAGCTACGGTATTAAGCTTATATGCAAAGCAGGACCAGAAAGCACGACGAGCACGAGTACCCTTCGGCTCAGTATACTTGTCGAAAGCTCCCACTCGTTGCGAACCTCAAAGCCTGTTGCTCCACTGAGCGAAAAAGGTCCGAGCCGGTCCTTGACTCAAGAGCTAGACTCGGTGAACGCCTTCGCAATGACTCTGCCACAAACCATCGTTGGTGAACGCCCTCAGTGCACCCATCCCGCGTGCGAGATGCCAATTCCGCCTCCATCATTCTCTTCTACAACTGTGCTCCTACGTTCCGAAGGGGAGACCCTCGACAACCACAAATACACCGGGCAGGGAGCATGGCCTCCCATGGTCCACTACAGCGGCCCTCTTGCCTCTCAAAGCCCTTCAATTCCCCTTCCCACCCCCAAAACCATGTTTTCTCAATCTCCCGAGTTCAACAGAAAAAGCATGACAAATCAAGAAACAAGCCTCAGCTAATAGAGATGACCAGTCAGCTTCTGCTGGTGCCATGACGCTTCAAGTACAGGGGCTCTGGGCTGATTGCATCAGTTGCCATTCAACGTCGCCTCGACGACGGCGCTGTCGTTGACGGGCTGCTTGGCCCGAAGCGTAAGTGGAAACGGGTACTCGTCAGGGTCTTCCTCGTCACTGCCAAAGTCGTTAGCCACGAGTTCTTCATCCGCCATGGGACGTGCACGCAGCATCTTCACTCACGGCAGCTTCCAGGCGACGTAGTCCTCCGTGTTCAGGCCCTCGCGGCCCTCCTGCAGGCTGGCAAAGTCTCCCGGAGTCATCATGCCGCTCTTATCCCTTGGCGAGCCGGGAACCGAGAAGGGTCGCGAAATCTTCTGCTCCACGCCAGGGATGAAGTCCTCCTCTTCCTCGTCGGCGCCGCTAAACGACGTCGCGTACACCCGTCTCAGCGCCAGCTGCCGTGCCTTGACATACTCCATGCCCATGCGCTTCCAGTCGAGCAAGTCGCTGAGACGCTCCGTGCGGTTTCGCTGGTTGATGCGCTGGCGACGACTCTTGCCACAGAAGTCGTACATGTGCGAAGTCAGCTGGTTGATCGAGTCATCGACTCCCTTTGTCCGTCGGTCTACAATGTAGATGCCGTAGTCGCTCGAGTTCTCAATCAGCTCTTCCATGTAGCAGCCGAATCCCGACAAGTTGGTCGTGATGCTGGGGACGCCCATGACGGTGCACTCGGCCGGCGTGTATCCCCAAGGCTCGTAGTACGACGCGAAGACGCCCATGTGGCAGCCGCGCACAAAGTCGTCATAGTCCAGAGGTAGAACGGGGTTTGCCGAGTTGAGGAACTCGGGATGGAACACGACCTTGACTCGGTCCGTGGGGTGATTGAACAGCTGGACCCGGCGGATCTGGTTGAGAATCGGATCGTCATGATCGTTGATCATGTTGTGCGTCACGATTGGGGGGAGGCCGCCTCGCTTCATGGCGAAGAGACGCCGCCTCAGCAGGACACGATCCTGCCCAGATATGAGCTCCTTCTCGTCCGGCATAGGCTCACCGTCGTGCCACTTGAGAGACCGTTCAAAGAGCCGTCGCCCGATGCTTTGCTCGATGACGTGGGTGGTATCGCGGAGCGACTTGATGACCGCCTGGCCCTTCAAGGCCTCGACAGTGAGCGATGTCGTCTGAGCGGGCATGATGATGAAGGCCACAACGGTCATCTTACTCCCTGCGCTCTTCAGCCGGTGATTCAGGCGGGCCAGCGACTCAATGAACATGTCTACGCCCTTGTTCCGAAACTCGTAGCGTCCCGCCGTGAACAAGTAGAGGGTGTTGTCAGGTTCAAAATCGTAGTGGCCGTAGAAATGCCCGCGCACAAAGTCATGAATCTTCTCCTTGGCCTGCTGGTGCAAGTTCTGAAACTCATGCACAGCGGAGAACTTGGTGACGTTGAGACCGTTGGGGAGCACGCCGTCGGGTTTCCGCTTCAGCAGATGCTCCGACTCAAAGGCAGTGATGTGGGACACTGTCGTGAACACATCGCATGAGTGCGCGGCGGCGCGCTCGATGCAGTATCGGTGGTAGATGCCTCGTTTGCCGGCCTCGGAGTCCACGTCAAAGTATTGCAAGTTATTGTAAAAGTCGACTGAGCCGGCACAGAGATAACGGCCGAGGAGAGTCGCGTGCGTCGTGAAAATGGTGGTGACATCGATGCGGCGCTTCCTGGTCAGAGGCAGGGCGACGCCGGAGAGCCACTCGTGGAAATGGGCAATGACGGCTTTGTTTTTCTCGTGGGACACAAACTGCTGTTCGTTAGCTGGTAGACACAACGGTTCGCCATGGTGGCGCTCACTTCTCCCAGGAACCAAGCGACCAGGTAGCCAAAGACAATGGCCTCGTTTGTTTCGTCGTCGTTGGGCGGGGAAGGGATGCTAGATATATTCCAGAGGTCCGTCTTCCACTCATCCAGGTAGCCGTATGCCGTCTTGGTGTCAATGAGGAGGACCCTCGGAGCGCCTTCGATCAGCCATCGCCCATAAATGATGTCGATGCCGCGCTCCTTCATGGACTGCATAGTCAATGAGATTTCCTCGTTAGGCGGCTCCATTTCCTCCACCTCGACGGCAGCCTACGGTCATTAGCGCACCAAACAAGCAAACGTGCCAAGCGGAGAGCGAATGAGGACGCACCGATTGGCGGTTCAGGGGGCCAATGAGGGTGTATCGGTCGCCATACTCAGCCGTGGTGACTGGAGCCTTGGACTTTATGACGGAGTAGATGCCGCCGACTGAGATGGAGGATACCTGGTCAGTGGGAGAAAGCAAGAAGAGTTGCACAATGCGAGCCGAAGAGGGGCATACCGCGATGGGCCACCTCGGTAGCAATTTCGAATAGGAGGTGGTTCTTGACATCGCGAGTCTGAGACCTGGAGGCGTCGGAAGCCATGACGTCGGTATTTGCAAGCTAGTAAAAGGCTTCAAGGTGGAGAGCTTGGTTGCAAGGTGGATGGAATTGCACGGCAGCAAGGCCGGGGAGCTGGCGAGGCTAAAGGCTCGAGATTCGAGCGCCTGAAGCTTCGGCAGGGTCAAGCGAGGCAATTGACGGCGCTGAGAGGGAAGCGAAGCCGCGCTTGGAGGCGATAGATGTGGTAGCTCCGAAAACGGTCGAGGGGCCCGGTGAGACAGCGAGGCTTGGACGAGCGACCTCGAGGGGCGGGGTGGGAGACGAGTTAGGTGCAGTCTCGACGATGACGGAGAGGGGAGGTGAGGGAGGATGCGGCCAAGAGCTCCGGGGGGGGAGGGGGCCTGAAGGTGAGGGCGAGGGCGAGGGTGAGGGTGAGGGTGAGGAAGAAGAAGAGGTGGAGAGGGTGGAGGAGGAGGAGGAGGAGAAGGAGGAAGAGGAGGAGGGGAGGAGTTGGCAGGCAAGGCAGTAGGTACCTGCTGCATCATTGTCAATCGACCCACGATCTGGGGGAGCTCGGCCGGCGCAGCTTAGGGGCTCGTCTCCCCGGAGGGGGGGGCAACACAACCTCCAACACCGAATCCAGCGACCCACCCCACTAGACTACATTGCCTGCGGGTGGAGGCTGGTGGATCTGGGGGATGTACGAGATTAATGCCGTGGTGAAAAAGGCTGGCCGTGTCGGAGCTAGCCAGGCCTTGCCGTGACTTGCAATGCGAAGTAGATTTCTCCATCCTAGCAGTCTGCATGCAGGTCCTGATGGCCTGACATCTGGACTGTCAGGGAGAATCCGCCTCGGACTGCCCGACTGGCCGAGAAGCGTTCACTGGCACCTTCAGGCACCTCCAGGCACCTCCAGGCGCGAGCATAAAACCTGGCCGTCCACTGGGTGCAACGGTACAGAGTTGTACAGTAGGTGGGATGCTCCAATCATTCGAGCGCTAACATCCGGCATGATCAGGTCCAGTCAGAGAGACAGCCAATCCTCAAGTTTTGCAGAGGCGGACGGCGCCTCTCAACTAAAACAAAGGCAAAGGGGGGGGGAGGGGTCGCAACAT
>JAPEBW010002296.1:0-13240 GCA_027405785.1 Ophiocordyceps robertsii
AACCAGACGCTCGGGACAATCGCCCATGCAGGATACACAAAGCCAGAGGATCCCTCATAGCCCACGGAGCAAGCCAAACCAGACGGGATTTGATCGGTAAACCGAGCGCTAATGGACGCCATGGCACGCTTCTCGTGGGACATACGCCCCAACCATCCCCTCAACTGGGCTCTCGTCACCGCCGCCACTTGTCTCACCCTCTATCTCCACATCCGCCCGACCCTCAGGGGGGAAAATGACGAGCCGAAGCGGAAGGGGAGGACCATTGTCTGCGAAGCCCGCGAGGCCGCCCGCCACTCGCCCGCGGCTGCCGAGAGCTGGCCCTACTCACCCAATGCCTTTCCGGGGGCCCGCGATGTCGAGACCGAGTACGGGACCGTCAAGGTGTTTGAGTGGGGGCCCGAGGATGGCGAGAAGGTGCTGCTGATGCATGGCATTGGCACGCCGTGCGTAGCTCTCGGGGACATGGCAAAGGAGCTTGTCAGTAGAGGACACAGGGTTATGTTGTTTGGTGAGTTTGCCCGAGCCCCTTTCCCGAGCTCCCGTGTCGGCCCAGCGCAGTCCTTTCCTCCCCCCCCGGATCCCGGCTGGAGTTGAACATCGGACTGCCCGACACTGGATGCATGGATAGAATGTAAACCTGGGCTGCCTCTAGATGGCCCCCTTGCTATCATACTGCTAATTCATCAGAAACAAGAAAGAATTTGCCCAGCTTATGTTCATGCAGACTTCTTTGGCCGAGGGTATTCGGACGCCCCCGTCGACATCCCCTACGACGCCCGTCTATACACAACCCAGATCCTCCTCGTCATCGCATCCTCGCCACTCCCCTGGACCGGTTCGTCCGCCTTCCACCTGCTCGGGTACTCTCTCGGCGGCGCCCTCGCGGCCTCCTTCACCGCGCATCATCCGCACCTTGTCCGCTCCCTCACCCTCATCTGCCCCGGCGGACTGATTCGCCCCTCGCATGTCTCCTTCCAAAGCCGCCTGCTGTACTCGGAAGGCATACTGCCGACCTGGCTTGTTGATGCCCTGGCTCGTCGTAGGCTGCAGCCGCGTCGAGGGGCGAGCGCCGACGTGCCCGAGGGCGACAGTGCCGACGTCGACTTCGACGAGGTGCCGCTATCCTGGGAACGAAAGGACGTCAAAGTTGGCGATGTTATTGGATGGCAGCTGCAAGGCAACGGCGGCTTCGTGGGAGCATACATTAGCACGATCCGGAGTGCGCCGATTTATGGGCAGCACGACAAGGTCTGGAAGCTGCTGGGCCTGCAGCTGGCTCGAAGACGTCTACGAACGCTGAGCGTTCGAGAGAGCGACGTTCCTGCCGGCTTGACGGGTGGGAAGATTTGCCTCATACTCGCCGAGAAAGACCCGATTGTCGTCAAGGGAGAGTGGATTGAAGATGCCAAGGCCGTGCTCGGGGACGATGGAGTTGATGTTCATGTAGTCGACGGCGGCCATGAAATTGCCATCTCGAGAGGCAAGGAGGTTGCCGACGTTGCTGTGAGATCGTGGAGGCATGAACCCGGCGCTTCGGCTTCCACAAATAAGTGACGATGGGAACGAAGAGGGCGACAGATCAATCTTGGACATTGAGCTCCGACATCAGCTGCACCCTCCCTTGCAAGACCGTCCGGTGTCCTACACCAACTCGTACCTTTCAAAGCGACGCGATCAACGTGCGTGTGGCCCCCTCCATGTTCTCAGTAGTCAGCCTTGGCGCCTTCACTGGTTTTACTTGTCCAGGCCGCGCATCTTGACGAACCGAGTGATTTGCTCTCGGGTCAGCTTATCGTTGTACTGCTCGTGACACTCGTAAAATGATATGATCTCCTGCGTGGCGTCGACCATGGCCGCAATGTCGACATTGCTCTCGGCCAACCAGGCGGCAAAGTGCTGCACCCTGGTGATCCTCGCTTCTTGCTGCTTCTCTTTGGAGTCGGAGATGCTGGGCGGTTCGAGGATTCCGTTCGCCTTGGCATGCGCTTGGCTCAGTGCCGCCTGCGCTGCTGCCAGGCCAGCCGCCGCCGCGGTCGCGCCGGGGACGTTCTGGCCCGGGCCTGAAGAGTTTGGCCGCAAGACCAAGGCCAGTAGTATAGCGACGAGAGCGATGATGTGCGGCGCACAGAGCAGGGGGAGATCGGTGATGTAGTGGTCGTTGATGACTGAGCGAGCGAGTTGCACGTCCTCGTCGGCCAGTGCCAACTCCCCGCGTAGGGAACTCAGGGTTCGATAGGGTTGGTGGATGATGAGCTGCGAGCTCATCTCGCTAATCAGGTAGAATTCGCACTCGCCAATCTTGGAGGTGTCGAGCCCGATGAAGTCCTGCCACAGCTGCCGTGCCTCGGTGACAATGAGACGTATGTGCTGCGGCGCCTCCTCCATCTTGCAAGCCAGGTAGATCGCAGTCGTGATGACGAGGTAGGGGTTGGTGCGACGGATCTCGACCCTGGTGTAGAAGCGCTTCAGATAGACCTGGGCCGAGGCCACGGCCTGCTGCCGGATGCTCAGGCGCTTACCCAACCGCAACAGTTCTGCAAGCGAGTACTCAGGTTAGTGATTGGCAGGGCTCGGATCGTCATGGGCGCGCAGGGACTCACGCTGGTTGAAGTATATTGCCAGATGGCGCGGCTGGGGCAGGGGGAACATGCGGATCAGGTCGGCATTGTCATCCTCGAGTTTCTGGCGCACCGACGCCAGTTGCTCCTTGGTGAACAGCCAATGGCGCCTCTGCGTCGACTGCCAGTAGTTGGCCGACATGTCGCGCGGAAAGGGCCCGCAGAGGCACCGGTTTGGTGGGAAAAGGCGCCTTTGTACGTCGGATGGCGGCGATGATGGTGGCCGCCCGCTGGAGGGTGCCTGAGGGTTGAAGGACGTTCCGGGCGCCGCGGGGCGATAAGATAAGCCTGTGGAGCCCCTGTCGAGTGCCCGGGCCCCGGCAGCTGCCCACCTATCGAGCTGCTGTGATTGCTTGAAACCCGCCGTGACCCCCCTCGACGTAACCAAAGCACTCCCATCCCTCGCCTCAAGTTACACGACGCGGCTGCACAGCTGCGTACAGCTGTGGCGAGCCGAACCTGTATCATTGGCGAGCCGGGACGCCCGTCTCGAACATTGACTCCCACCTCCAGCAGCAGCACGACGTCAGCTTCCAAGCTTTCCGCGCCCCATTGGCGTCGTTCTCCTCTCCCTCTCCTACACATACCATGCTGCCTCTGTGAGCAGTCGAGCCAACGACGCGCGAGCGATCTCGACCGGCACAGCAACGGCTGACGTGGGCCTGCGGGAGATGCCGCCGCTGCCATGAGCGTGTCCAAGCTCGTCCTCGACGCGGAGCGCGGGCTCGAGGAGTCGCAGAACCAGCGCGATGCCCGCGTCGAAGCTCTCTGGCTCCAGCTTGACCCCAGCCGTACGGGCGAGCTGGATCCCAAGGGCCTGCGGAAAGGTTTCCGCAGAATCGACCATCGTGAGCTGTGACCGTCGCCTTGCCCCTGGGAAACAGAATCAATGCTTACGCTGCCTATACAGCCATGAAAAACGCCGACCACCTGTTGCAGCAGATCATGGAGGAGGTCGACACCAATCGCGACGGCAAGATTCAATATGAAGGTACGCTTGGCTCGGTCACAGGAGTGCTTTCCTTTTTTGCCTCCTGAGCTCGATGGCTGGAGCATCATCGTTGACGCGGTTCAGAGTTCCGCGCATTTGTCGACCAGGCCGAGAGGCAGCTCTTATTTCTTTTCAGAGTCATCGACAAGGACGGGAACGGAAAACTCGACATGACGGAGCTGCAGTCTGCATTCAGGGCCGCCGGCCTCACCGTCTCGAACCGCAGGCTGTCCGAATTCTTCAACGACATGGACGGGAACCACGACGGGTTCGTCAGTTTTGATGAGTGGCGGTAAGTGTGTTGTCTTTTCCTTCTTTGCCCTTGCGCCGCATCGACCCCGTCGCTTGACAAAGACGGGTCGCACGTTTTGGCCAGTGGCTGGCTCGCGTGCTCAGGCGTTGTCATGTGCCGTTGGCTCTGTGACGGACTGCGTGGGGGAGGGACTGGCCTTCGCGCCTCATGGGCCTCTGTCGGATGGCGCCTCAAAGACTTTAAAACTAGACATCCGGCTGATTCTTCCTCCAGAAACTTTCTCCTCTTCATGCCCGCGGGTGAACATGAGTCTCATCTGCGTGCCGTGTTGTCCTACTACTGTTCTGTTGTCAACGTCACACCTGAGGGAGATTCCATCGTCAGCGAGGAGACTTTGGAAGGCTTAGGTAGGGGCGACTCCTCTTCCATATCTTCCCAGTGCCACTCTCTTCTCCGTTCTCTCTTCGGTTCACTCCTCAGACTTGCCTTTGCCCCGACAAGTCCACCGTCGCGGCCAGCACCTCAACACAAGCAGGCAACGGATGAGAAGGGGGCAGAGCTGCCGGCGCAAACACAAGACATGGATGCCGCACAAAGCACTCTGGACACGCCTGTCGACGCTCCAACAATCCGTCGGCGAAGCTTGGCCGCGGACGACAGCAACCGGCACAACGGCGATGGCACCCCAGTCGAGCACCTTGGACCGTCACAGCCCTCGGGCCCAGTCATAGCAACCAAGAAGAAGCCCAGACTGACAGACCTTGTTCCCGATCCAGGTTACTTTCTCGCGGGTGCCATCGCCGGTGGGGTGTCGCGGACGGCCACTGCTCCCCTCGACCGCCTGAAGGTCTATCTGCTCGTTAAGACCAGTGGTAGCTCGGAGACGGCCGCTGTAGCCATTAAGCAGGGTCGGCCCGTGGCGGCAGCGAAGAATGCGGTGCGGCCCTTTGGCGATGCCGTCAAGTATTTGTACCAATCCGGTGGCGTCCGCGGGTTCTTTGCCGGTAAGGAGGCCACCCCTGCCATCTGTCCTCTTGCGCAATGCGTGCAAAGTAGACGACGACTCGAAGGCAGCGCTAAGACCGCCACAGGCAATGGCCTCAACGTCGTCAAGATTATGCCCGAGACGGCCATCAAGTTCGGGTCATACGAGGCCGCAAAGCGAGCACTGGCCAACTTTGAGGGCCACGGCGACCCGAGACGAATCAGCTCCTATTCCAAGTTCACCGCAGGCGGTCTCGCCGGCATGATCGCACAGTAAGCGGCAGCGCTATCCCTTCGAGCAACGAAGCGAGCCGCTAACGGGGCAGCAGGTTCTGCGTCTACCCGCTGGATACCCTTAAGTTCCGCCTGCAGTGCGAGACGGTCCAGGACGGCCTCAAGGGAAGCGCGCTGGTGCGGCAGACGGCCGTCAAGATGTACGCCGACGGCGGAGTGCGGGCTTGCTACCGGGGAATCACTATGGGTCTCGTGGGCATGTTTCCCTACAGCGCAATGGACATGGGCATGTTTGAACTGCTCAAGAAGACGTACCAGGGCTACTACGCTAGGTACGCTGGGTGCCACGAGGACGACGCAGACCCTGGAAACATTGCAACGGGAATCATTGGCGCGACATCGGGGGCAATTGGAGCCTCGGTGGTGTACCCGCTCAACGTGGTGCGCACACGGCTCCAGACGCAGGGGACGGCGATGCACTCGGCGACATACACGGGCATCTGGGACGTGACGCAAAAGACGATTCAACGCGAGGGCTACCGGGGGCTCTACAAGGGGCTGACGCCGAATCTGCTGAAGGTGGCTCCTGCACTGAGCATAACTTGGGTCGTGTACGAGAACTCGAAGCGGATCCTCGGCCTGCACTGATGTGGAGGCGACTCGCACTGGAGAGAAGAAGAGGTAGACGTGGATTTCCCGGAACTCACATAGACCTGTTCCCTTTGTCGGATGGACACGGTCTAGACTTTTGGGGACTGTCCTCGGGTGAAGCAGGGAGGACACGATTTGAGCTGGATTAGAGCGCGCAAAGGCGTTGCAGATGTGATATCCCAATGTTGTATAGAGAGCATACCATGTGGCAGCTGCCCAGCTGAGGCCAGAAAGGGGTCAAGAAGGGTAGATATCTGGGCATGATGACGGCGAGGGAAGAAGTCAGCTCCTGTATCAATGGCCATGCATGAGGTAGACTGGTGACGACGCTTGACGAAGGCTCCAGGCTTGTGCACGTCGCAGATGTCAGCGCCGCGAAGTAGGCGAGGCCTTCATCCTTATCCTTTGGGGGCCAGGGACTCGAAAATGGGAGAAAGGGACAAAGATGGCGAGGCGTCTTGTCTGTCTCCTTTGCCCTTTGCCCTCCCCCGGGCCTCTGTTTCAAGCCCATGTCGACGCCGCAGTGTACGGGGCGTCATGGAAGTGAGCCGTCCTCGGACGGGGGGAGGCCAGTGAGGCACGCGTCGGCCTCGTCCGTCCGTGAAGCGAGGAATGGAATACTTGGTACATACCTACATGATACCCACCCACGCATGTACTTAGGGGTCGAATGTGCGCGACGCTTGGAGGCGAGGCGAGAGTCAAGGCCGAGGGCGAGAGTCGCCTGCCGAATGAGGCGGCGTCGTCGTCATCATCCCCCTCCTCCTCCATTCGGAACCCTGCCACGCCTGGCGCTACAGCCACACTCACCTCTACATTTACAGCGCCCAACGCCGCACCTCCGTCGTCTTTTCTTCGCCTCCCTCCTCGTTTTTACAAAACCGTCCAGCTTCCTTTGGCGGCCTTTATCAAATCCCTCCGTTGTCGTCGCTACAGGGTCCTCCCTCACATCTCCCTCGCACCCCTTGTACGACAACTCTCTCCTCCCGCCGCCTCGAGGTTGCGGGACCCCGACACACCCCCCCCTCCCCCCAAATCATCATGGTCATGCCGGAGAAGCACGACGACATGCTACTCGGCGGCTACCACCCCGAGTCCATGGCTGCAGACCCGCCGCTCACGCCCAAGTGGCTCCGCGTCAGGCAGTCGATGGGCTGGAGCAAGAGATGCAAGACGCTACTCAGCGTTTTTGCCGGCCTGTCCGTCGTCGCCATGCTGCTCAGTGGCCTCTGCTCTGCCTCCCACAAGGTGCGCCTCCCTCTCTCTCTCTGACCTCTCCTCGCTGTATATGCATATATGTGCCTGGTTTACTGACGGACCCCAAAGACGGACTTTGTCGACAATGATGTCGTCAGACAGCCCGACTCGGCCGCCGTCCAGGATCTTGAGTGGCACCCAAAGAACGGCTGCCGCAACACCCCCCACGTCTTCCCCAGCTTCTCCCACAAAGTCCGCCTCGGTGGCGGCCAGAAGTTTGGCATCCACGAGACCCTTGACCACACGCAAAGGCACCGAGTCGGCCGCCGCCCCAACGTCTGGGGCCAAATGATCCTGCGCCCGGCCACCAACAACGCCTCCGAGGGAACAGTCGACCTCGAAGTCATCTCCAACGATGAGAACCTGCAAGTCAATGTCGAGCCCAAGTTCCACGGCGACAACCAGCGCCTCATCATGGCCGTGCCCTATGCCGTTCCCTCGTGGCCCAACACTGAAGGCGATGCTCCTTGCATCCAGATTCGCGCCACCTTTTGGGTTCCCCGCGAGGCCTACCTGCGCCGCCTCACGGTCGAGACGGTCCACCTCGACGTCGACGTCAAGGACGGCCTGACGCTCGGCGTTTCCGACGAGACGAAGATCAGCACCGTCGCCGGTCGCCTGCGCACTTCGCTGCCCAAGGACCTCGGCGATGACGTGGTCCCCTACACGCTGCAGTCACGCAAGATTTCCGTTGAGACCGTCAGCGCCCCCATCGAGGGCTGGTTCCCCCTCTACGACCGCCTCCGCCTCGCATCGGCCTCGGGCGACATCACCGCCCAGGTTGCCCCTAAGCCGGGCCGCCACAACCACCATGACAAGGCCCACCTCGAGGTTTCCTCTGTCTCCGGCAAAGTTAGCATACAGGAGCCCCTCAAGGGCGCCATTGACGCCCGCAAGCCCGACAACAAGCTGCCCGCCCGCCCATACGTCGTCAAGGTCTCGACCGTCTCGGGCAGCGTCGACGCACGCGTTGCGGCCAACTGCGACGCCCAGTTCAAGACCGTCTCGGGCGAGCTGAACCTCGAGCTGCTCCCCGTGCTGGACAAGAACATCGACAAACGCGGGTCCCTAAAAACGGACACACGCAGCGGCGACGTGCGCCTGACGGTCCTCGAGCCCGTGTGGGTCGGCGGAGACAATGACAGCAATAGGGGCTCTCTCGGCCGCCTCCGCTCCAAGCACCAGTCCATCAGCGGTGACTTGAAGGTGAGCTATCCGCCTAGCTGGCAGGGTAACTTCAACGCCAAGGCCCTCGCGGGCAAAATCGAGGTCCATGGCAAGAATGTCGAAATCATCCGCCGCGGCCGCAACATTGCCCGCTTCATCGAGGGCCGCAAGGGCGACGGCGACTCGTGCATCAAGGTCGAGTCCGTCTCTGGCGACCTTGACTTGACCTTGGGCGAGTAAGCCAGCCCTTTCCCCCATTTTCTTTTCACTTTCCCTTCCCTGTCCACCTTATCACTGGCCGTTTCCGTCCGCGCATTACGTTATTGTTTGCCAACCCTGTCGCATTTCTGATGGGCAAGTATCAAGGGCTGCTTGTTGGATAGCCGGCTCTGGGCACACGACTGAGATTGACAACACCATGACTATCTGCTCGTCAACTCTTGCCTTTTAGTCACGCACATGAGCAGCCTAACGTTGAGACTAAAAGAAGTGAGCGGCTCCTCTTGACCAACGAAAATACAGTCTTACTCTATTACCACTCACTACTGTCTCGTTCTTCATTAAAGCGCCTTTTGCATCTATGCACAGTTCACGTACCTGACCAGACAGACATGTCGTCATGGGTAAAAGGACACGAAGAAGTAGAAAAGTCCACGGATGAAATCCAGTCCATCGTAAAAAAAGGGTATCGAGAACGTGACAACAGTGGCAGAAGACTGACATTGAACTCGTTTTCGTTTACTTTCCAAAACCTGGTAAAGTTGGGGGGGATGTAATGAAGTTGATGAATCGAATAAATGAACAAGGCAGAACAGCAAGGCAGTTCTGCGCAGTCGTTTCACACCAGGGCGTCGGGCCGGTATACCTCAGGGGACGGACACGGGGCAAAGCTCCAGCATGAATGCATCGCTCAGCCCTCGACGGGCCAGGGCAAGTCCCTGTTGCCGACAGTCGTACAAGTCAGGTACCCGATGCCCTCCGATGCCCTGCCAGAGCCGCCCATGTCGAGCTCGAGGCGGCTGCCAAGAAGGGGCCGCACCACATCCCGGGCCATGCCCTTGAGCTCGTCCATACGCTTCTCGAAGTGACGCAGGTTGTCGCGGCTGTAGAGCTCGGGCGTCAGCTTGAGGAGGCGCTTGCACTCATCGTGCCCCAGAAAGGCACTCGCGGTGCAGGAACCGAGGGTCCGATATGCGCGGCCAACACAAGGGATAGGGACGGGCGGTGGCAGAAGAGATGAGGAGCGGTTGCGGCCGGTGCGGCCGGCAGGAGGCTGAGGCGTCGTGTTATCGGCCAGCCACTGCCGGAAGAGGCTGACCACGAGCCAGTCGAGATAGCTGTTTGAGGGGGTCACGCGGTCGCCCCGGGCGGTCGTAAGGTTGAGTCGGAACAGGCGACCCTCGACGCGGCCGACCGTCTCCTCCAGCTCGTCTACCTTGTCCTCAATGATGTCAAGCACCATGTCCGGCAAGGCGGCGCGTAGACTGCGCTCGCCGACGGGCCACTGGCCGACGACATGGATGAGAGCCTCTTGAAATATGACCTTGCTGCGAGCGAGGTAGCCAAGGCGCAGATAGGAGACGGGGTACTTTGCAATCTGCCTCCACAGGCGCGACTGGAACTGGAGAAGGTGGTGATCGACGCGAGGGCCGACGACGCCGAGAGAATCGTACTGGTCGGCAAGTGCCAGTAGTGACTTGCATTGGACATAGGCATCGGCCACGTTGACGCCATCGAGGACAGGTGGGTAGTTGTAGAAGATGCGGAAGAGGTTGTCGTAGTCGCGCAGGAGGTCCTGGTCGGCTTGGGACAGGGTCGGGGCGACGCCAAGGTGCGTGACGGAGCGCGAGAAGGTGACGTGGTTGGAGGAGAGCGAGGTCAGGGAGGAGTGCGAGTCGGACTTGGGCGCCGAGCCAAAAATGGAGGGCGACAGGGCGGACTTATTGGGGACTGGGCTGGACGAGCCGCCCTTCTGGACGAGCATGGGGATGTCGCCGGGGCCGGGGCCTGAGTCGAGTGCATACACCCATCGCTTCTTGGGGCCGGCGGCAGGCTCACGGAGATGAGGGGCCGAAGACGACGTTTCCTCGGTGATGCGTGCCAGCTCGTTGCCGCCGGCGAGAAAAGGCTGGGCCCTGGACCATTCCAACGAGGTGCTCGCTTCGAAGAAGCCGCTGCAGCGTGCCAGGGTGTCGCGGTGCAGCAGATATCGGTTCTGGGAGGTGCCGGCAGCAACGAGGATGTCGACATCGCCACTGTGTGAGAAGACGGGGAATTCATTTCGGGGCACATGCGAGGAGCCTCCGACGTGGGAGCGGTTGTAGCGCTTGGTGCGCGACAAGGCGGGGCGAGGGACGACGGACGAGGGCGAATAGAGGCCGCGGCGGCGCGATGAGAGTTGAGGGGAGGCTTCAGGCTCGGGCTGGGACACCATGGGTGAGGCGGTTGGCGAAGCTCACGGCATGGGGATGCTGGAGAGACGGACAGCCGAGGAGTGAGTTCCCAGTCCGGCCTGGCCAGGGCGACGACAACGGGGTCGGAGTTGGGCGCGGACGCAGACGCAGACGCGTCGACACTTGCATGTGTAATTGTGTATGACTGAACCGGGGGGGGACGAGGCGGGTCGAGACTTGAGGGTACCTTTTATAATTTTGTCTATGTGCAGACTGCAGAGATGCAGGGAAAGGGGGGCTTGATGGCTTCACGACGGGAGCGGAGAGCTTTAACGCTGATGAATCAAGAAGTTGAGCCGAGTCGAGAGGGGGGGGCGAAATGGTGGTGGTGGTGGCGGCGACGGTGATGAGGGCGGTGGTGATGGTTGGACGCGAGGGTCGCAGGGCGGAAACTGCAGGCTGCCTCTCCATGCCGAACCATTTCCAGTTGTCAGGCACCATCCAAGGCAGCTTCGCTGTACTCCGTAGTAGTCACAAGTCACAAGGCACACCCGGGCCCTGGCACTCGAAAAAGGTGTAGCGCACATGAGGTACATGATGGATGGCGGCCGTACCAGCTACGAGAGGCAGCGTGGATGGCGCCAGCCGCTGAGCTGTATTCGTATGTGTTGCAAATGCGAGGAGTGCATACGCCAGGGCCCCACACCCATTTCACTGCGAGAGCCCTAGGCGTAGCCCTAGCCCTCATTTATAGGGGTCAGCCATATAAATACAAGGCCACCCCTCGCACACACACACATTCCTTCCTTCTTCCTAGCTAGCTAAACACGATTATTATCTTTTGGAGCTTACTTTTTTATAGGTTATAGCCCTCGCGTAGACTTTGCGATTACTTATTTAACCTCTTTACCGTAATTAGTTTAACCTTTTAACCTATAGGCCTTAAAAGACTAAGAAATTAAAGCGGTAGCTTAAGATTAAAGCTATCGCTACTTATAATAATAATATAAATCTATAGCCTTAATTAATACTATATATACTATATAATATATATACTTAGTTAGGATATAACTTTATAGCTATATTTAGCAAACTTTATATTAATATTACTTATAGTAAAAAATTTACTATATTAATAACTTAGTATAATAAAATAGTTATTATTAATAAATTTATAATCTTTTTAAACTTGAAGTATATAATAGTATTTATAGCTTTAAAATTAAAGTATAAAGCTAGTATAAATAAGCTTTAAAACAAAGAAAATTAAAATTTATAGATAATAAAGCTTATTATTACTCTTAAAGTAAAAAGTTTTACTATTTATACTTATGCTTTATTTTAAAAATACGTACTAATACTAGCCCGCCCCGCTTATTTATACCGCGCTAGCTTAATAAGTATCTATACTTTTTAAATACCCGCGCCCGCGCCCGCCTATATATATATATCGCACCTTTAAAGCTCTTACTAAAGCCTCGCTTATATATATATATAAGACCCTCGCTCGCACTGCCTTTAAAGCTCTTTAGCGCTAGTATTAAGGGCGTACCTATATCTTCGCCCGCGGCACCGGTAAAGGGCCCGGATTAATTAACGGGCCACGTTATGCGCGTATCTCGCGAGAGCTTTTAAGATAAGCGAATTAAGCTATAGCCGAGAGCGTTATATATAGACTACGTATATATAAACGCGGGTATTTAGTAAGTATAGGTACTTACTAAGCGCGGGCACTATAAGTTAGTAAGGCGGGCTAGTATTAGTATATATCTTTAAAATAAGGCGTAAGTATAAATAAAGATATATATAAATATAAATAGTAAAACTTAAAGTAAAAGACTTTAAAGGCTTTTTTAATAGTATTAAGGTAATACTTTTACTAAGTACTTTAAAGTTTAAGGTTTAAAAAGAAAATAATAAAGTAGTAAAGTATAGTATTATTATAAGTATTATGCTTAAAATAAAGGATCTTATTATAAAAAAAAAGTAAAAAGTTTATATAACTATAAAAGAAATAATAAACTTAATTAATATAAAAAAGTGATTTTACTACTTTAATAAATTAGCTATTTAATCCTTACTTAATTAGCTAAGCATAGGGGGGTGTATAAAATATATAAAAACCTATATTAAATAGCCTAGCTTCGGCTTATTATTTTCCAAGTCCTTACGTTCTTATACGATATCTATAACGTTATATACGGAACTAAGGAGGTTAGGGTAGCTAGATAAAATAAGGATCCGCCTAGACCTAAACTAACCTTCACTAACTTTAAACACGAATTGCCGTATAAAGAAGAGATATCTAGCCACGGGGTAAAATGCTTTAAAATTAACATTCCTTAGGCTTTAAGACCGCCCGAAGGCCGGTCCGGATATATTACTCCGTTCCCTTATATTTATCTATAAAAGGCGAATCTCTTGCTACTAAATAGCTAGAGATTCTATTAGCACTTACGCACTTAATTCTTTATTAATTAATTCTAGCTAAATCCTGCCTTATATAATATCGACTTCCTTATTACGTGATTTTACGTAATCTCCTTATTTCCCTATAATTTCGCTGCTGCTTTAACCTTTAATAGGTTATAAGCCCGGCTTAGCTTACTACGCCGGGAAATCAATCACTCCTCTAACTAGCATTAGAAAATTCTAAAAAAAATACGACCCTTTTCCTTAATTACTCGTT
>JAPEBW010002297.1:0-13225 GCA_027405785.1 Ophiocordyceps robertsii
GGGTTTTCTATATTAAATCAGAAGATAATATAGTTAATATCTTTACTAAAGAATTAGGTCCTGCTTTAATTAATAAGTTTAAGACCGGATTATCCTTAGTATAAGAAGTCTTATAAATAAAAGGAGTAGTTAAAGGTTATTCTTTTGCTTTTTATACCTTTCCTCTTACTAGGTTTTTTCCCTTTTTAAAAGGTTTCCTAGATAAAGATTAAAATAACTAGGTTTTTAGATTACTATAAATGTTTCCTAGAGACTAGGCTACTTATTTTACGCCTAGATAATAGAACTTTAGATTTTTCCTTTTATAAGGTTTTTCTAAAAGTATATACCTTATAAAGTTTTTTCCTAAAAAGAAAGGTTTTTTATATATCCTAGGTATAAAAGAGGTTTTCCTATAACTAAGGACTTTACCTTATATATATACTACCCTAATAAATCAATAAAGAGTATATAAATCTACTCTTTAAAGGAGGCTGTAAGAGAGTGATTTTACTACTTTAATAAATTAGCTATTTAATCCTTACCTGATTAGCTATATATAGGGGGGTGTATAAATTATATAAAAACTCGCATTAAATAGCCTAGCTTCGGCTCGTTATTTTCCAGGTTCTTACGTCCTTATACGACGTCTATAACGTTATGTACGGAACTAAGGAGGTTAGGGTAGCTAGATAAAACAAGGATCCGCTTAGACCTAAACTAACCTTAACTAACTTTAAACACGAATTGCCGCATAAGGAAGGGACATACAGCCACGGGGTAAAATGCTTTGAAATTAGCATTCTTCGGGCTTTAAGACTACCTTAAGGCCGGTCCGGATATGTCACTCCGTTCCCTCACATTTGTCTATAAAAGGCGAATCTGCCGCTACTAAATAGCTAGTGATTTCTACAAGCACTTACACACTTAATTCTTTATTAATTAATTCTAGCCAAAATCCTGCCTTATATAATATCGACTCCTCTATTACGTAACATTACGTAATCTCCTAATTTCCCCACAATTTCGCTGCTGCTCTAACCTTTAATATTATCTTTATATAAAAAAGAGTAATTATATACCTTAAGAATTCTACTTCTTATATATAAAAGCTATATTTCTTTAGTAAGATATATAAGCTAGCTTTTCTTAACGCTTTTAGCACTATATTAACTTTTTTATAATATTACTTTAGCGTATTTAAGTAAATAATAATATTATTTAAATAAGCCGTATATCCGTAAAGGATTAAGGGCCTACTTCGTTATAAGCGCGGAAACGCCTTAAGCGGCCGAGAAAAGACGGATAGACGCTGTCGGCCCCGCCGGCTAAGGCATAAGCAGTAAGCACTAACCTAAGTAATATTAAACGCTATATAAGACAACGGAGTATATCGCTCCTAACCTAAGCTATTACCTTATCCTAAACGACGAACTTTACCTTAACCCCTCGCGCATAAAATTAAAGATCCTCTATTAAAATATATAAAAGAGACATAAGCTAGCACGACTAGCCCTTAGCTACCGCGCTAAGTATAATATAATAGCGCTTTAGGAGATAGAGAAAATATAAGGCTTAAGGGCCCCGCCCCCGGGGGGCGCACTATACTAGCTAGTTTATAAGGAGGGCCGCAACGCGATATATATTTATAAGAGGCATAACGCGGGGACATAGATACCTTAGACCGGATACGATTAAGGGGAGATAACCTTTAGCGACGGTATAAGGTTAAGGTCCCTATACTCGCTACTAAAGGGAATTCGGATAGGCTTAGCTAAGGCCTTAAGTAAGGTTAATAGCTAAGGCCCGCTAGTCTTAATAAAGGACTTTAATATCTATTACCCGCTTTAAGACGCTTATAACCGGACTTCCGATAAGGTAGAATAGTTCGTTAAGGAGGCCGCGCGGCTCCGGCTTAAGCTAGCTATGCTAAGAGGGGAATATACACGTTTTTTCTATAAATATAAAGATAGTATAATCGACCTCGTATAAGCTACGATAGAAACGGCTATATAGTTTATCGGCCTAGACCTAGACCTTATAAAGTCTAACTATATCTTATAAGTAGTCTCGTTTAAGATAGGCTTTAAGCTAAAAGAGGTATTAGCTATATTAAGGTAAAAGGAGGCGGAAAAGAAGAAGGTTAAGGCGGAAACCTTATCCCGGCTTAAGATATAATAGCCTACGCTTTATAGCTTATAAGAGATCGATATAAAAATAGATAGCTTATATAACGATCTTAATAAGATTACCTATATAATAGTCCTGCACTAAAAGCAAGCGATCTTAAGGGGTAACATATAGTTTACCCCGGAGGCGACCTAGGCTACTTAAGCTATAAAAAGGGCCTAGAGACACTATAAGGGATATAGGACTTAGGTAAACTAAGAAGCGCTATAAGAAGCGGCTATAGCTTAAAATCAAGCTATATATAACGTAAGACGGGAATACTAAAGAGACTTCCTTAAGGAGATTAGCGTTAATAATACTAAGCTATAAAACGTTAAATAGTAAGCGCGGCTATATAGTAAGCTACCCTTAAACCCGGCGTACTTAGTACCGTTAATAAGTAAGGGCTATAAATACTAACTAACCCCCGACTTTAAAGAAAAAGCTTAACTTTTAGCGGAACGATTCTTTTTAGCTAAAGCCGCAACGCTTTTAAGACCTCCTTAGCGCGTAGCTAAGAGGGAACTCTTTATAAAATAGCGTATCGACCTTATAGATATATCTTAAGCAATAAGTAAAATAGTAAGTTAAAAAGCAGTAGGCTTAGATAGAGTTCCCCTTAGCTTCTTTAAGCTCTGCGGCTTAGCGCTCTTAGCCCGGCTAGCGATAATCTTTACGGCCTATATAGAGATATCGCACTTTCCGACCCGGTTCCGGTCCGCGAACGTAGTAGTGCTAAGAAAACTAAGGAAGAAACCCGGGGTATACCGCACTGCCGGGGGGTAAAGACCTATTTCCCTCCTACTAACGATAAGTAAGATCTTAAAGTGGATTTTAGCTTAAAGACTTACGATCGCGGCGGAAGCGAACGGGGTCCTATTTAAAGGATAGTTTAAGAATAAAAAGGAGAGGTCTATAAAGGCGGCAATACTTTAAGTAACGGAACTAGTATATATAACGTAGGCTAAAAAAGGGATCGTATCGTTCCTCTAACTTAATATTAAGGGGGCTTTTAATATAGTTAACTACGAGAAACTCTTAAGGGAACTTACCCTCCGGGGCTACCTTAAGTAGTTTATAAAGCTAGCCCGTAGCTTTATAAATAAACGCTACTTAACCCTTTATTTTAATAGAAAAAAGGCTATATTAGTCCGAATTACTACTAAGGTCCTTTAAAGCTCGCTGTTTTCCCCGATCCTATTCCTTTACTATATAACACCCCTTTATAAAAGATTAGAAAAGCTAAAGGGAGTTTATATTATTAGTTTTGCTAATAATACGAATATCCTTAGCGTTAGCCTTAAGGAGGGATTAATAATAGCGCGGCTTAAGGCGGCTTAAGAAGTATACGCTATATAAGTAAAGGAGTTCGCGGTAAACTTTAAACCTTTAAAAAGTAAGCTTATCTACTTTACGAGAAAATATAAGGCGATTATAACCCTTATCCGCCTTAAGGTCGCTATAGTAGTACTAGTTTAAGACGCTAAGCTCTTAAGGGTATACGTAAACCGCAAGCTTAAGTAAAAGGTATACTTTAATAAGTTACGCGCTAAGCTAAAAAGGCAAAACCTAGCCCTTATAAAGCTTATAGCGTTTATATAAGGATATACCTTACTTAAGGCTTAAGAAGTTTATAGTAAAGTCGTTTATTCCTTTATAGCATACGCTATAGTTACGTTTTACGAGATAACCTTAGCAAACGGAAAGCCTTGCGGGATAGCCGCGAAACTAGTATAAGATTAAACCGCTTACCTTTAAATAATCGCGGGAGCCTACTAAGCTACTTTAGTCTACTAGCTTAAAGCCGAAACCGAGGTCCCGCTAATCGACCTCTACTTAAACTAAAGAATAGCCGATACTCTTAAGAGACTAAAAAACTCCGGAATCTTAAACTAAATCTAACGCGCGTTTATATCGGTAGCGAGACTACTCCGGCAACGTAAATAACGATTAAGGCGGCCTACGCCCTTAAGACTACCGCTTACGGAGGTATTAAGGGGGGTACGGTCTTAAGTTAAGTCCGGCGAGCTTTAAGAGAAGAAAAGGATAAAGGAAATCCTTTTCGAAGAATAAGCTAAATAGTAAAGCTTAAAGGAGGAACTTATTAAATAGCGCCGGACTACGCTTTACCTTACTAACCTACCGCCCCGGTTCGATAAGGCCGTGGCGCTTAACTATTATAAGGCGTTGCTTAAGTACCTAAGCTTTATAATTACTTAAATATAAACTAAAGTAATAAGCCTTAAAGATTTTATATTCCGCCGTAATATACCCGGAGTAGTATCGCCCCTTTATAACTGCGGGCAACGGCGGGATACTATTTACTACGCGATAATAAGCTATAAGCTAACTAGCGAGGTAAGGGGGACGCTACTATAGCGACTCCGTAACGTAGGCGAGGTGCGGGCAAAGCTTTAAAAATAAGAGACGGCGGCTATACTAATAAGATAGTTCTTAAGCTTAAGGCGCTTATAATAATTTAATCTAATAATACGACTATACTAAGGGGAAGATAGGGTATACGCGGCGGCTCCGGCTATACCTTAGTTAAGAGGGGATATATATTAATTAAATCGTCCCCTTAGCTCGCTTTAAGGGGATAACTTATTAATATAATAAACGCTACGAAGTATTAAAACGCCGAAACCTCCCCCTCTTAAAACCTTACTTAGCTTATAAGGCCCTTACCGGACTTACTTTAAGCTAGCGCTTTAGCTAGCTTCTCCTCTTAATTCCCCCCCCTTAATACTACCCTTTTACCTTAATTAATATCCGAGCTTATTATTATTGTCCTTAGCGCTACGCTAAGTATAACTAAGAGTAATAGCGGACTTCCTTATCTAAGGAGTGCTATAAGAACGCCCCGCTTAGCTACGACTATAAGTTAGAGTAACTAGTGCCCTCCCCCTCCCGCGCTTATAGCGACTTAAAGTTATAGCGGGAGTAAACGTAAAAAATGTCGTCTTGCTAGCAGCCCGCTAAGGCGTCTACTTTAAGACTTATAAGGTTCCTACTATTAGCGTTAAAGGCGGTATAAGATTAAGCTAAGTAAGGCGACTTAAATAATACTTAGTTAACTAAGCGGAATTAAGCGTTATAAGAAAATTAAGGGGAAGAGACCCCGCCTTACTATAAGCGAAAAACGAAAAGTACTTAAAGTCTAAGCTAAGGTCTTTAATATTCCCTTTCTTACTAGCTAAGTTAAGAGTATAGATAGCGCGAATACGCTTTAAGGTAAAGACTGCGGGGCTATTAGCCTTAAAGGCACTACTCTTAAAGAGGCTATAAGCCCGCTTTAGCATAAGCGGGGGGACGTCGCGGCCTGCGGATAGGCTAAGAGTAAAAGAGGCGAGGAGTAATATAAGGTCGTTATCGTTATCGCTATTACCGCCGCTCTCGTAATCGGAAACGATAAAGACTAAGTTAAGACTAAGTAAGGGGCTGTCTTTATCCTCGGGGACCTTAGTCTTAGCCTCGTTAACATCGTTACTATCCTTATCTAGCTCCTCCTCTAACTTATTATTACCGATATTAAGCTCGGGCTCCTTTAAGTTAGATATAACGTTAGCCTTAATAGCCTTTTCCTTACCCTTACCTTTAAGCACTCCCTTATACTTAAGCTCTTAAGCAAGAGCGGCGCGCTCTTAAGCATAGGCCTTAGCGAGAGCCTTAGCTTAGGCCTTCTTCTTAGCCTTAGCTTTAGCCTTAAAGTCCTTTAAGATAATAAGAACTTTAAGTAGCGGGGGCTTAAGCGGTACGAGGGCGGTATAAGCACGCGTAGGGTCTAAGTTAAGTAAACGACTCTTAAAGGCGATATCTT
Organism: Ophiocordyceps robertsii; assembly: GCA_027405785.1. Taxonomy (NCBI): domain Eukaryota; kingdom Fungi; phylum Ascomycota; class Sordariomycetes; order Hypocreales; family Ophiocordycipitaceae; genus Ophiocordyceps; species Ophiocordyceps robertsii. The sequence continues at coordinate 5,969 of JAPEBW010002297.1, forward strand.
AGCCCTTATAGCCGCTAGAGCTAAGGTAATTAGCTATTATAAATAGCATATTCTTTATGCTTTTTAGGTTTTAAGCTATAGCGTAAACGGTTTAGTAAATAACTATAACGGTGCCGTTAACCTTATTAGCGAGCTTAGCGTTAGCTTTACGGGCCGCGCGCGTATCGTTAATAAAGCGGCTAAAGGTAAAGGTAAGTAGCTTAACGTTTTCGTTAAGGGAGGTAAGACCGGGGGGAGCACTAAACGTAAAATCCCGTGCCGTAGTAGCGCCGGTATACTACCGAAGCTTTATCGCCGCGGAGGCAAGCTTTATATATATAAAGCGCTTAATAAGCCGACCGGATTTATATAACTCCTTTTAAGCGGCGTAAAGCTTATAGGCCGTATCCTTACTTATAGTAGTAAGCTATAAGGGGGATTAGCTAAAGTATATAGGCGGGTTTAACGCGAGATTACTTACCCGGAAATAAGATCGGTTGCTTAAAGAGCACGTAATATACGCTTTTATAGAGATAGCTAAGAGAGGATTAGCTACGCGTACTATACGCGCTTATATAGCGGATATAACTCGGATATATATAAGCTTAGTTTTAATAGCCTTAGAAAACTATAAGCGTATTATCGCTTAATAGATAACTTATATACGTATAATAAGGAATTTTACGCTTAGTGCTACGACAAGGCCGGGCCTCTTTATCCTTAGTGTCTTTACCTAGCAGTTTAAGGAGTAGACTTATATTAAGGTTAGAAAAAGTAACCTTCTTTTTCGGTATAATAGCGATAAAAACGATAAGTGTAATAATAAAAGAACGGCGGGCATGTAAATAAAGTAAGGTGGTAAGTATATAATAAGCTTATAAGAAAGATAAGCGCGTTTTTAAAAAAAGGAGAAGAAGTATAAGCGCACGCGCGCAGTAAGTAAAAAGCTTTATCTTTAAAGCTAAGCGCGGGATTAATAACTAGGCGGCGTGAATAAATAATAGTCTTAATTAAGAATATACGCGCACAGCGGGGCGCTAAATTCCTATTAGCGGGGACTACTATAGGCCTACTCTTTAAAGGTCGCGCTACCTATAGGAAGGGCGCGGGTTAAAATCCCGCTTACCCCTCCTGCCCCCGTATTAAGAAGGTAGATAAGGGGGATAGGAGAGGGTTTACTACCTATACTTAAGGCTTAAAGCGCGATGCTCCGGACTGCGGGCTGCTTAAGTTAGTAGCGGCCCCGGCCTTATTAGGCCGCGTCGAACTGCTTAGTAAGCGGGATATACTTACGGCGGAAGGCGTACTCCCTTTTTCCTTATATAAAGTTATAAGACCTTATATAAGGCGGACTAAGCATAAATAAAGGGAGGTTTTACCCTAAGCACTCCGGTTTTTCCCTCCTATTTATAAATATCGAATTTTTAAAAACTTAAATTAAGTCCTTAGCGTAAACTTAATAATAATAATAATAATAATAAATAAGCCGTATAGAAACGGTCTAAATAAGAATTTAGTATACTATTAATCCTCTTTTAAAAGGTTACCTATATATTAGTTAATCTTAAAAGTATAACTAAAAATTCATAAAGTCTATATCGCGTTTTAAAGGCTATTTTAAATTTATCTCCTTCTTTAATATATATTTAGCTATAAGTAGATTTAAGGTTAACCTTAGTATACTATTGCTTATTAGCTAATTTATTTCTTATTTTACTTATAAAAAGTAACGAAGTCCGGTCTTTTATCGTATTATTATTTATTTCTTTATAATTAATATAAAGTTAAGTTTTTTCTTAATTTTTACTATTCTTCGGAGTAAATAATATAAGAGTTTTATATTTTAATTTAAACTTTTTAATATAACATTTTTATAAGTTTTTATTAATATATTCTTTTAATAACTTTAGATATTTCTTATTTAAATTCTATATCTTACGGAATTTAAGCTTAAAGCCTTTTTTTAACTTAATTTCGTAATCTTAACTACTATATAGTAGTAGTCTATCTTTAAGTAGCGGCGTAAATATATCGAAATATCTTTTTAGTATATTTTTAAGTATTTTTAGATAACGATTCTTAAGGTATTTTAAGTTAATAATACCTTTTAAACGTCTTATATACTATATTTGCTTTTTAGGGTGCTTTAAATTAATAGTACCTTTTAAATACTATAAGCTAATCTTATATATCTTATTCTTAATCTTTCTTTTATTTTATTTCTTCTTAATCTTATCTTTTTACTTAAGGTATTGCTACTTAATATCCTTTAAAGTATTTAATAGATTTTCTCTTAATAAATTATAAGTAGCTTTATAATTATCTTTTAAGCTTTTAATCTCTTAATACTAAGGTTTAGCGTTATTTTTACTTATATTATACTAATCGTAGTCGTATTATCTTTAGTCGTACTAGTTATCTTATTATCTTTTATTACGATATCTATTATTACAATATTTATTTCTATATAAGAAGCTTTATTATCCTTATCGTTACTATTCTTTATATAGTTATTATTAAGTATTGCTATATTTAAATTATTTAAGGGTTTTATTCTAGGTTCGTCCTTTATTAAACTATAAAGTAGGATATTTAAGGTATTATCTTTTAACTTTAAAAGGCCTTTATCTTAATCTATTAAAAGATTATATTTCTATAAAAAGGGTAGTCTTAATATAATATTATAGCTAATAGCTAAGACGTTAAAGGAATCTTTAAAGTTATAAATCCCGATTATATACTTAAGAGGATTAGTCTTTAGCATAATCTTATTATTATTATACTTTAAGGGTAATCTTTTTACTAAAAGAAGTATATAAGGCTCGTTTTTTCTTTAATAATATAATTTTAGACGATTTACCGTTATAGGGGAAATATAGCTACTTATCGCATCGCAATTTACTAATACGTTAAGGCGATATCCTTTTAATTTTAATAAAAGAGTTATTTTTATACTTTAAGAATTATTATTTAATGTAAGTAAGTTTTATTTACTAAGAAATAGCCTTATTATTCTTAAGCTCGTTAGTTTTTTGCCTTATCTACTAACTTTTTAATAAATCTTAATTTTATTTATAAAATTAGTTTATTTAAGTAACTAAGCTTCTTATAAGCTTTAAAAACTAAATCTTTACTAGCTTTATAGTTCTTAACTACTTTACTAATAATATTAATACCTTTATTACGATTAATTTCTCTTTATCGTTTTTAGTCGTTAATCTCTTTTTACCTAGCTTTTAGCTAATTTTTAAGCATTTTATTTAAGAATTGTTTTACTTATAGTAGTATCTTAAAATTATAATTCTTATTATAAAGATTATAATTAGTCTTAAAATACTCGCTATATCGTCTAAACGTATCTTTAATAGCTAAGTTAAGGAATTCCGTATCTTCTTTAAGCTTATTAGCTAGCTTATTATTTTTTTTCTTAAGATCGTCTTTATCTTTAATTAGATTAGTAATATACGTAAAAAGAGATATATAATCTTCCTCTAGCTTAATTATCTTATTCGTTAAAGCTAGGTTACTATCTTAAAGGTTTTTAATAGTCGTTTCGTTATACTGCTTAAAGAGTAAAAGTTATTCGATTTTAATTTAGTTATTAATATTTTCTTATAAAAGTTCCTCTTTATTAGCTTTAATATCCTCCTTAAGATTTTTTATAAAAACCTTAATATTAGTAGTAAGTTCTTTTATTATTATAGCGGGTTTATTATAAGTCTTCTTAAATTTAAGAAACTAGCCGCTTCTTTACTTATTTAAGAGGAATATAAGGCAATTATTATTATAGTATTTAGTTTAAAAAAGCTACTTATATGCCCTATCCTTAATAGTAATTACTATATTAAGATATTTTATAAAAGGAGTATAAGGCTTATTACTATCTTCTTTTTTAAAAGAGGGCTCTTTATCTTATAATTTAAGGTCTTCGGAATTATAGGTGCTATTATCTTCTATATTTAAAGACATAATGTTTATATTAAAATAAGAAGCGTTTTTATTATCCTTATTAATAGTTTATAAGAAAGTTTTATATTAATAGTTATTCTTAGTCTTAAAAGCATTTCTTTACTAGTTATTTAAGCTTTTAGCTTTTAGCTTAATCTTAAGTTCTTTTTTATAAAGACCCTTTATAGACAAACTAGTCTTAAACGGACTAAGGGTTAGTATAATAAGCTTTATATTAATATTAATATCTTTAGTTAAAGGTAGTAGTAAAGTATATTGCGGATTATATGCTAAAAAGGCATTATTCTTATAAATAGATATATTCTTTCCTTTAAAGGAATTCTTTTTCTTAATATAATCTCTTATAATATAGCCTTTCTTCGTATAATTAAAGCATTAAATAGCTTTTTTAGCGGGCTTTAGCGGGCTCGCTTTAAGGGTATTTAAGTTTATTACGTCGTAACCTAAGTCGCGCTTTTACTTCTTATTATTTTTCTTAATAACCCCGCCGGGAGTTAAACGGTGTTTTCTTTACTACCGGCGTTTATATTGCTTATTGCCTATCTAGACCGCTAGACTAATATAGTTTAATAGCGTTTCTAGCCTATTTAAGCGGTAAATTTCGTCTTTAACTTCTTCCTTTAGTCCTTCGTACAACGTAGCTATAAGAGTATCGTCTTCTTATTTTAGCTTAAAAAATATTTATCGGAATCGAGCTATATAAGCCGATAAAGACGTAACTTGCTTAAGGCTTCTTAATTTATGCTTTATTAATCGTTGCTTATTTATAATTCCGAACGTTTTTTATAAAGCTTCTTTAAAGTTATTGGAATTCTTAAAAATATTCCTCGTCTTAAAATTCCTATCTTTAAGACTATTATCTATATAGTCCTTAAGAATTAGTTCGAACTATATTACGGCTAAGCCTTATAAGCAACTAAATATAAATATAACCTTTACTACTTCTTAATTTATTATAGTAGGATAAAACTAAAAATAAGCTTTAAGAGAAGTAATAAACTCTTATAGCTTAGCTAATTCTTTAGTATAAGGTTTAAGGGCTTTTATCTTTAAAATAAAACCACTATCTATAAAGCTTATAAGGGGATAAAAAAGCTTTAACTACTTTAAACTAGCTTATAGCTAACTAATTAGCTATAGTATTATAAAAGTAAATATTTCTTTTTTTATTTATTATAATTAAATAGACGTAATTATAATAAATACCTTTCTCTTACTTAATAGCTTAAAGAACTTACTAAGTATAAAAATACTAAGTATTTTTTATCGGAGCTATAAAGTTCGTAAAGATTTTTATAAGCTAGTTTTATATTACGGAACTTTTAGCGTTTTTTCGTATGCTAAGTAGTTTTATATAATTTATTTAATTTAAATTTACTAGCTAAAAAAGGAGAAGAAGACTTAATATAAGCTATTAAACCGAATAAAGTAAGAGTATCTTATTATATAGATTTCTTAAGTTAAAACTAGGTAAAGAAAAAGAAAGAAAAAAAGGAAAGGAGTTAAGGGAAAAAGGAGCGAAGACCTCCTTTTATACTTTTCTAAGGCTACTAAAAGGTTCCCTTTTTATATACTTTTATATACTTTTATATGCTTTTATATATTAAGCTATAACTTATACCCCGTATAACTTATAAAGTTATTAAACTACTTCTTAGGCTAATAAAAATAGCTTATGCTATTTTTATTATTAGTTATAAGTAATATACGCTTTATTACTTATAACTAGCTTATAAGACTAAATATCCTTATCTTAAAACCTTTTACGAGATTCTATCTTTTTTTAAAAAAAGGCCTCTTACCTTAGCTTTATATAAAGTATCGGTTAATTATATAAAGTATCGGTCGATTATGTAATATAAATCTTATTACTAGCTAAAGCTAACCTAAGCCCAATATAGGCATATCTAACCTATACCGCTTATAGCCGATACTAGCTGTCTTTAACCGTTAGGCTATATCGTCTTTCCTATAACTACTAGTATTTACTTTAATAGTTATATCTTATAACTAGCGGTATTTACTTTATTAGTTACTCCTTTATATTTAGCGGTATTTAATTTACTAAATGTTAGTACTTTTAGTACTTAGGATTACTAACGGAATAGAGTTTCTATTATAATTTGCTTTTAACTTAAAAATACTATATTTTAAAGCACTAAATACAATCTAGAAATATTTAAATAAATATCCTAGCTTAAGCATATACTATAACTATAATATAGTATTTAATATGCTATTTTTTAAAGCCTATACTAATACTAATTAGGCTAGTAATCTTATAGACTATAGGTTAGTCCCCGGATACTATTTCTTTATAAATAACAACCTTATAAGCTAGGCTTGCTAAAAACAAAAATCTATAGCACTCTCTATATACGAGGCCGAATATATAGGCCTTAAAGAGGCTAATAAAGAAGCTCTATATTTATATAGCTATTTTAATACTATAGTAAAAGGAATGTCTATAAGTATACCTAAAAATAAAGTTCTTAAAATTTTTATAGATAATTAATCTGCTTTAAAAATAGCAAAGAATCTTAAATTATATAAGCTAAGAAAATATATAGGCTTAGCATATAACTTTACGCGTAATAGTGTTAAAGAAAAGGAGATAAAGGTTTATTATATAAAATCTAAAGATAATATAGTAGATATATTTACTAAGGGATTAAGTTTTATAGTATTCGATAAATTCTAAAGTTTACTAAGAATTAAAGAGGTTATAATATAAATTCCTATAATAAAGGTTTTTAGCTATTTCTTACTTTCTTTAGCTTTTCTTTATATAACCTAAGGTTTTTTACTTATATAAAGGTTTTCCTTAGATAATAAAGAGGTTTTACTTAAATTATATAATAAGTTTTTCCCTTTAAGAAAGATTAAAAGCTTTAAGTTTTTCCCTATAAAATAGGTTTTCTTAAGCTATAAACGAAAGAATTTTTCCGTATTTAAAGGTTTTTTACTTTACTTTAGTTAGTATGTTTAAAGCGTACTTATATACTATAAGTACCCTTTAAGGGAGGCTATAAAGGAGTAAAATATACTCTCCCGCAGCATATAGGCTAAATATAGCATGAATAACACATAACATAAATACGCAAAAATATATATTTAATCCGCTATATAATTCTACATACTATATATATTTCTTTATATTATTCCACGCATATATAAGCAAGATATAAGCAGATTAAGAAGAGGTATATATAGAGACTATATGCATAATCCGTGCTAAGTCGCTACGCTACCTTATATTCCTTGCGGAATTAATCCCTAGGCTTATAAATACAATATTAACCTAATAAC
>JAPEBW010002298.1:0-13222 GCA_027405785.1 Ophiocordyceps robertsii
GCCGCCGTCTGCTTCGACGTTGCACCGTGCTCTTGAAAAAAGGCCGAGTTCGTCTATCCACCCAGACGGGACCGCTTATTCCCGGGGTCTACCTATATGTCGTCTCTTCATGCCGCTTACATACCTGGGCTGTACAGCACAATCCAGGCCCTTGTGCCACCCCAAGAACCGCCGAGTCCTCGGCTTGCCAAACCCTCCTAGTCTTGACTGTACATGTCTTATCTCGCCTCGCTCCTGTTGCGGCTCACGCGTGGAGTTGGCACCCAAGCCGAAACCCTCCCCAGGTAGGCCAGGGGCTACGCACACACACTCGAGTGGCGAAAGACACGTCAGTATGTTTAGGGAAATCTTCAGCCAAAAGGACGGTTTAGTTGCTTGCTTGTGGCACATCCTGGACCGCCTGAACAGGTGGGGCCGGGGCCATGTGACGGGCGAACGAGATGTGCACAAACGTCGCCAGCACGAGGCTAGCCATCATCACCAGTCTCGCATCTATCTGTCTGCCTGCCCTTTTGTGGATGTTTGTGATTTGTGACAAGGGGAAAAGGACCTGCGTGGATCAGAGCGCCAACATCACGTCATATCGAGGGTAAAGTTTAGGCAGGAGTCTTTGTCCCAGCTGCTGTTCACCAAGACGCAAACGGCTCTTGCCTGCCAGGAGAGACTCTGTCTGGAAGCATATTGCAGAGGACATACTGTACTCTGTGCTCTGTGCTCTGTACACATACACATACACACATTACATTTGCCCAGGGGTAAGCCGAGACGGGAATCTGCTACCAACAGCGAGATCCCCAGGGTCATGGCGTGGCATGCCTGAATCGACACGCAATCCACGCCTACTGTATTGCTGGGCTGGGCTCTGTGCTCTGAGAGCTGGGTGCACATGCACACGCCCATGCCCATGCTCACGCCCATGCACACGCCCATGCCCATGCTCACGCCCATGCACACGCCCATGCCCATGCTCACGCCCATGCCCATGCCCATGCCCATGGCCCCCCATGCCCATGTCCATGGCCACGCACGCCCACGCCCACGCCCACGCCCACGCCCACGCCCACGCCCACGCCCACGCCCATGCCCATGTTCACCTAGCCATGTCCACATTATGCTATTGTTCTCCTCCACGTCTGTCTGCTGTGCCCCCCCCCCCCCCCTCCCCTTCGTCTTGCTCTTCTCGTCGGCACAGGGCTGATGGATCAGGCTCGGGAAGCCCTGTTAAACTCGCAGCTTGGCCCCGAGTCTGACCCAGTTTGGCATCGCGGGGGGCCCCCGTGGCATTTTCTTTGGCCTGCCCTGTTTTTTTTTGTTCTCGGCTGGGTCCCACGATCCACTGTCAAAGGCATCAACGTCGCCATCTCGATCATTCATTGGCCTGCCGCGTGTGGCATGCCTTTTCTTGTCTTGTCTCGTTACCATTTCCCTTTCGACATGTCTTTCCCTTTCTTTTCAGGTCCCTTCTTCCCCCGTCCCTTTGCGTTCGGTCCTACAAGTGACAACGGCGAATCCGAATTGGCCATCAAGGAGAGCAAGCAGAGACACTCCCCCCCGGAAAACACTGGCTGCATCCTGTCTGTCGAATGATGCCTGCCCAGGAGTGACAGACTTACTGACTGTCTATTCGTTAGCCATGACCTACCTAGGTAAGATATTCAAGGGCTACCTGCCTACCAATAATTACAATACAGGTACCTACCTGGCCTGCTGCTATTAGTGCCGCTGGGCTGCTCCTGCCACTGCTACGTGCAACCTGCCTCTACCACCCACCAACCACCGCCTTCCTTCCCGTTACCACCTGCCTTGCATGCCGGATTGACCCCTGACTGCTTCCTGTCCTTGCCTACCTACCTACTACTAGGTACCCTCCTTCCCTCCCTTGCCCTCCCATCCATACCTCTTCCCCGACATCCCTAGACTACACCTTGCCTTGGGGCAGGTACAGAAAACACTCCCGAGGTAGGTACCTCCGCCGAGATCGACACACCAACAACGACACACGCACAAACAAACACCAGAGGCTGTGACGCTCTCGTCATTTCCTCGGCCTTATCCCCTCCGAACTCTGGTCCATTACGTCGTCTGTCCGTGTCTCTCTTGATGTGCTCGGCTCGAGCTTGTCGGAGCAGCACAGCAGCGCACCACTTGCTCCGCGTAGGCGAGGCACAAGGACTCGCATAGGTTGGTGGTGAGTGCTGACTGGCAGCCGCTTCCTTCAGCTTGCATCTCCATGCTTGCTTCGTCTAATCCCAATTGACTATTCCCCATTTCGAATCTCCAATTCAACATGTCGCTCAGGCGCTTGTCCCTGCCGCCGCCCAGCAAACACCTTTCAGACGACTGACGCCGATCTGCGCTCCTTGTTTGCTGAAGCTTCTACCCGTCGATGCTCCGTCGTTCCCTGGGCTAACATCGACTCCCTTTAGTATACACCCTCTACGGTCTTATATATTGCCTCGCCTCGTCTCTGCTTGACTTTGCCACCGCCGTCTGTTACGCCTCCTGAGAGCATGACGGTTCTCTTCTCCAGCCGTATCCAGTCACGACTTGCTATTGCCTGAACCAGCTCATTGCTCTAGCCGTCACGCCTCCCTGTCGTGTTGCCGAGCGACATGGCAGCATCTTTCCAACACGTAAGTGCATGAAGGCTTCGACTACTGCACCCACCAAGCTTAAAACCCTTGCCCCTATTCACTGGAAGGGGGGGGGTCTCGCCATGGCTGACGCTCACCCACCTTGTAGCCATTTCAGGAATCCCAATTCGATATCCTCGAATGGTACCCCAAGTATCAAAGCTGTCTCCGCTTCTTCGTCGACCATGCACAACACGACAGACCCGTCCAGGCTGTGGCCGCCTATGTCAACATCAAGCTCCCCTGCCAAAAGCCAGCCACTCCCTCACCGACGCCCAGTCCGGCATCGGAGCCCCCGACGTCGGCAGGAACCAACAACTCCGTCGCCCTCGTCCCCTACGTCCGCCGACTTGTCGCTACCGGCTTCGACATTCCTGCCGTCCTTCATGGCTTCTTCGGCGACGATTGGTCCGAGGGTGTTGGCCCCATTCACGAGACGGAGAGGAGAAACTACCTCTTTGCTGCAAAGAGCGACACATGGGTGAGGGTCAAGGCCAACTATGACATGGAGGATGGCCAGAGCGTGCCTTTTCTACGCCCCTTGCAGCGCGTGACCGAGGTAGAGATTGTCAACGCCGAATCCAACTGGAGCGAATGGCTGGCCATGCAGGACTGGATGCTAGGCCCTCGAGCTCCTCCTGGGGTCAGCGACTCTCGTGCACCACGAGGTCGGCGTGACTGAGATGGGGCGCGGCAGAAACTGGACCGGGTCCGACAAAACCAAACAATGGCCAGGCGTCTGTCTCCACGGAGAAGGCGGTCCTTGCGTGGGCCCACCAACGCCCCTGCAGAGATTTTGGAAAGGGGAAAGCAAGCATTGGGCCAGACAGGCTTGAGGGAAGGGGCTGCTGTTGATCGGGGCGTACGATATAAAGGAAAGCCTAGCATATGTGAGGTGATTTAATGCTAATTCTTTGGAAAGCTGGCACTCGGGCTACTCTGATGGCAAAGATAGTGATGAGTCCATTAGCGCTTGACTTGACACTGACATGTGGCCGGCTTTCAAATCACATTGGCAATGACGTCTCTCGAGGTAGAAAATGGGTCTATGGAATATCATGTTGTTTTGACTCAACTCCGTGTCTGCCCGTCCCGAATTTTGCTCCCAGCTCGCCGGCTGCCCGCCCGCCCTTGTGCAGCAGCAGCACAGCAGCATCATCAACGTACACGATCCCCATGACGGTCTCCATGTCAAGTCAAGCCCGGGTTCCTCCAAAAATTTGTCTCAAGCCAGGACATCAGCGCCAGCGAAAGTCCCCCCTCCCCAGTTTTCATGAGGTGAAGAAGGGGGGGTGCGAAAACAAAGGGTAAAAGAGAGGTTGGCGAGGTTGAAAAGGCAACCGTCCCGATCAAAACCGAGAAAAGACCAAAAGGGACACCTTTTCTGAGTGGCCTCCCCCCCTCCCCCCCGGTCTTTCCTCGCCATTGCCGACTTGAGACAGTGGGCAGACGAGAGAAGGTTTCATGCCCCGTGTCCCACCATGTATGTAAACCGCCCCCCTCCCACGGATGCCCAAACGCCACCGCCAGTCTGTCACGCCTCGTTGAGATCAAGGCAGAATCTGCTCTCCTGCCCCCCCCCCCCCCTTGCACATTTGTATCGGCCCGCCAGTGTTATCAAAGAGAGGAGAGGGCGCCATGTACCCGATCCGCGGCACCGCTCGGCCCGGGAGACGCAGGCGCCAGGACATATCTGGTGGGTGAAACTGGGGGGTCAGGATAGAAAGCCGAAACAGAGAGGAGGATTGCGATGCCGTGCCTGTCGTTTCTTTTGCTTCCGTCTTTTGGCATATTCTCCGTCTTGTGCGAGGAAAGAAAACAAACAGGGGGCGGCCCTCCACCTTTTTCTATACGGCGGCCAGCTAGACGAGAGCCGAGCACACTAGTTGAGGAAGCCCTTGCACGCCGCGGTGCCGCAAAGGCAGGGAATGCGGTCCAGGCTGCCAATCTCCCGCTCAAACTTGTAGTCGTACGTCAACTCCTCGTCTATTTTCATGGTCAGTGCTTGTTCTTGAAACTCACGTCGAGCCATGTGGCACGGTCACAAACGATGAGCGGGAGACAGATGGAGAGAAACAGAGAAGACCTACTCAAGGCAATGTCACGGAGGGCATAGATGACGATTCGCTTGCTGCCCTCGACCTTGATAATCTTGGCCGTGCAGTTGGGCATGCAGCTGTGGTTGATGAATCGCGCAATGCCCCCCTTTTTGGTCGCGTCGACGACGCTGTCGTCGTCGATGCGGAATAGGTAGCTGCTGCCGATGCCGCTCTTGAGGTAGCGCTTCTCGCGAATCTCGGCAATCTGCTGCCGCACCTCCTCGCCCACGTACTCGATAATCATGTCGTCCTTGCCAATGTTCTCCATGGCGTAGAGCCCCCAGTTGTGAATGGCCGACCGCGCAAACTTGACGGGCTTCTTCCGCTTCTTGAGCTGGTTGAACTTGAAAACGTCCGAGTCCTGCCCCAGCGTCTTCTTCTGGTCGTTGAGGTCAGCCACGTATCGCCGGTTGCTCGCCCGGTTGGCTCGCGAATTGCCCTTGGCGATGAGTTTCTCCGCCGCCAGCTTGGCCGCTTCCGACGCCGCCGCGCTCGCGTCCCTGCCGTTGTTCTTGAACCGCGCCTCGTGCTCTTCCCTCGCTCTCTGCACCTTGATATGGTGTGGCAGGTACTTTGATTTCTCAGAGTTGAGAATCTTCTTGACGCCTTCGGTCCGCGCGCAGCCTGTTGGGTTTGGCACGTAGTAGCCGTCAATGCACACGGGCTGCTCCGTCTTGCCATCCGGTGTATTGAGCTGCCTGATGCGGTCGCGTCTCCATAGCCACAGCTCAGCGTTGCCCAAGTCCGCGACGGCAAACTTCCTCCCAAGTTTCAAGATGTCGGGGGCGTCATTTGGTCCAAGAGTCAGGCTGAGCAACGGGCCAATTTCGGGGCGGAAGCCATCGGGAAGAGTCAAGGCGGCCGTGAGCGGCTCTGTGGCGAAGAGCCTCTCGTTGTGCTTTTCTACCGTAGGCTCCGGGGGCGGCGCCTCCGGCTTCGCAGGCTTCGAGGGTGCCGGCGTGGCCTCGCCATGCTCTTGCAGTGTGTCTGGTTCTTGCTGGCGCTTCAGAGCCTCTCGCTCCTCGAACATCTGCTTCTTTGTCTTCTTCCTCTGCTTCAGCGGCTTCTTCTTCGTGCCCTTGGCCGCCTGGGAGACGGGAGTCTCGGAGCGAGACAAGCTGCTGTCAACGACATCAGCGTCAAGCCCAACGTCCTCAGAAGGCACTCGCCCGTCAGTCTCGCCGTCAATGCGGCTAATCTTGACACCGAAAAGCTCCTCGTCGGATTTCTTCAGACGCTTCAGGGCAGCCCCGTTTGGCGACTCCATTTTTCTCTTCCTCGATAGTGGTCCATCAGTAACAGTCAGGCTGACCTCTGTCATAGAGTCGTCTTCCTGGCGGCCCCAGGACCCCAGGTCATCTTTGGAGGCCTCATCGTCGGTGCTAAGGCGACTACGCGGTCGCGACTCTGGCTCCTCGGTGTCGCGGATTGCCAGAGCCCCAGCATCCGTCTCATCGTCGGACTCAAAGTCGCTGTCTAGGCTCTTGAGGCGATGATGAAGTGATCGGAACGCGGTGCGGGCTGCCGACTGCCGTTTTCGAGAAAAGGGATCGACAAAGGCGTTGCGATGCGCCTGGCCCTTCGTCTTTGTCTTGCGTATCCGGGGCAGTGCCTTTGGCTCGAATCGGCCGGTGCGCCGCTCAATGGGATCGGTGCGTGAGTTTGGTGTGCCCACTCTTGAGCTGCCATCGTCAAAGGCCAGATCCTCTTCGTCCTCGGGCTGGTCAAGGTTGAGTTTGCGTCTCTTCGCAACGTGGTTGGCGGGGTTGAGAAAGTCGGAAAGGCAGGGCGCGGCGACTTGGGTCCGTATATGGCGTATCAAGTGTTCCGTCATCTCTCGGCGGACGACGTCGACAGCCTCGATGACGGGGTCAAAGTTCTTTGCGCGCTGCTTCTTCTCCTCGTCCAAGTCCGCCTCCTCCTCGCGACGCCTTCGCACCGATTCCTCGTCTCGTCGTCGAAATACCGTCTTGCGGTCTCTATCAGGGCTCGGGCTCGGTTTTCGGGCAGCGTCCGATGAACGAGTGGATCGGGGCAGACAGAGCTGCATGGCCATGTCGTATGTGAAGAACTCTGTATGGTTGACGGTTCGAAAGCACCGCTCTGCCTCGGTCTTACCGGTGGAGGAGTTTCGAAAGACGATGTAAAAGCCAGACCTGTCCAGCCGAATGTCATCAAAGCTGTAGCTTTTCAGCCGCTTCTTCATGTGAGGTATGATGCTCGGCAACACCGGGACACTATCCGCGGTGACGAAGATGTAGGGAAGGTCGGCCAGCTGAGATGCGACGTTGGGCGGCTCCATGGCGCCTTGCGGGCGTGGTGCCATGGTTGGCGCCATGAGCGGCGTTCCCAGAGCGACCTGCTGTCTTTGTGCGGCCGGCCCTTTGGGAGCGGTGGGGGGAGGCCGAACGAACCCCGACGGGTTTGCGGTTGTGGACGACTTGGGACCGGTTGGAGGGGGCTTGAGCGTGGCGGATGCGGCCTGCGCCTGCTTCTGCTTGTCGTGCTTCTCCTTTTCCTTCCTCAGGTGCTCCTCGAGCATGCGCCGGCTTTTCCGGCCTTCGACATCGTACTCCACCTTGACCACATCGGCGTCAACCTTGATGCCGCGAGATCTGACGGCACGACGGGCGGCGTCGACGGCGAGGACGGGCGGACGTCCGGGGCGATTGAAGTCTCGATATCGGATGGTCGCAAAGCCCAGGTAGCTTCCCGTGTCCGGGTGCATCTTGTTGCTGCTCTCGGCAATCTCGCCAAATGTTGCGAAGATGGCCGTTACCTTGTTAAACGGGACGAGCGGGTTATACCGCGTCACGACAATCTGCGTCGGCGGGCCGGGGCCAATCGAAGTCTTTGCGTCGTAGGGATACGGCTTGAGGTTTTCGAGAGCATGGCGCAGGCGGGACTTGGGGAGATAGTAGTCGGTGTTGATGTAGCCGAGCCGACCGCCCGCCTTGGCGAGCCGCGGATCTGAAGGGGGGGCGTCATGGTCCTATGCAAGAATTAGCCATAAGCAAAGCACTGGACGCCCCCCCTTCCGCCGGGACAACATGTAATTGTACGTACCAGACCGAATTCTTTGTAGACCGGCTTGGCATTCTTGCTCACGCCCTTGTTGCGCGCTCGATCGAGGATCGGGTCATACGTGCACCTGAGGCCTTTGACGGACGGCTGGGGATCTCGAGGCGGGACGCGCTCCACCGGGGGGCGGGCGTACGTCGTTGAACCACTGTTGTCTGTGGGTCGGACACTTGGAGAGGAGGCTTGTTGGGATAAATCGGCTGGGCGAGACGCAGGCATGCCGTGCTTTGCTGCCGGGGCAGGGGAGTGGGAGAGCGAGTCCCTGGACGCGTGGGGGGTGGCACTCGTCGAGAGTTGAGACGGGGGAGCCGTCGTGGACGCCCGCATCGAACTGCTGAAGATGGACGAAGCAGAGGTTGCGGAGCCGACGGTGCTGGGGATCTCGCCTGGGGGAGAGTCGTTGTCGTCGACGTGGGCGGGAGGGGCATCCGACAAAGGCCGGGCGAGAGCAGTGGCCGTTGCCACGTCGGCATCCAGCGAGGCAGCAGCAGCGATGGCGGCGCGCTTAGAGCGGTCTCGTTCCGAGCGGCCCTGGGACTGGGCCTGGGCTTCTGCTCTGACCCTGGGGTTATGAGGGAAGTATTGCGCGAAGGTCACGCCAGATGGGGGGCGGGTCATCGTGTCGATGAGGCGCTCCTGTTATCGCTTGCACCGTGTCGCAACCATGATATCTCGCGCCGCGGAGCATTCACTGTGTCGAGTCGTGGGCTCAGTCTCAGTCTCTCACGTTCTAGGCCGCCGACGCCATCGACGGCTGGGTGTCGATTTGCAGGACCGTGGAAACGGGAGAGAGCGCGTGGACGCGACCGACCGTGTGTGCTGGCGGGCAGGCGGTCGGGCGGCGTCGCAGCGCTCACAGGGGAAAGAGAGGGCGCATCCACGGGAGACAGCAGATGCCGGTTTGCGAGGGCAGAGAGCGGGCCACGAGTCGAGGACCGGCGTGTGGTGGGGGAGAGAAAGGGTAACGAGACGGTGGAATGGTGGTGGTTAGAGGTTGAAGCATCTCTGGGGGAAGGCTACCAAATCGAAAAGGATGGCAAGGTAAATTATGGCCTTTGCTTTCCCAGGGATGAGTGGTTGGATCCTCACTAAAAAGGCACTTTGCTTTAGTTGGCCCAACCCAAAACGCGCGTGCGGGCACTCGGTAATAGCGCTGGCATTCAGAGGGGGTCCCCCGGCGGACGGATATATAATGAACCGATGACGGGCCCGCTTTTCAGGGAAAAAGGCCGAGTCATTCGCATACTACCTAGGTACGTACCTAAGGTACCTATAAGTAGGAATGTGTACTCTATACAGGAGCATTTCAAAAGTCGTGACTTGGTACAGTGGCTTACAGGGGCTTACAGGGGAGCTGTCGGGTGTACGTAGTGAGTATATGTTAAGGAGTGCTATAACGGAAACCCTATTCCGTTAGTAATCCTAAGTACTAAAAGTACTAATATTTAGTAAAGTAGATACCGCTAAATATAAAAAAGTAACTAGTAAAGTAGATACCGCTAGTTATAAGTTATAACTATTAAAATAGATACCGGTAGTTATAAGGAGAGACGATATAGCTTAATAGTTAAAGATAGCTAGTATTAGCTATAAGCGGTATAAGTTAAATATACTTATAATTAGCTTAAGTTAGCTTTAGCTAATAATAAGATTAATATTAAATAAATCGATTAATACCTTATATAATTAACTAATACTTTATATAAAGCTAAGGTAAAAAGCTTCCTTTTAAAAAAAGATAAAATCTTATAAAAAGTTTTAAAATAAGGATATTTAGTCTTATAAGCTAGTTATAAGTAATAAAGCGTATATTACTTATTATTAATAATAAAAATAGTATAAGCTATTTTTATTAGCTTAAGAAGTAGTTTAATAACTTTATAAAATATACAAAGTATAAGTTATAAATTAGTATATAAAAAGAAAGTCTTTTAATAGCTTTAAAAAAGTATAAAAAGGGTTTTTTTCTTAACTTTTTTTTCTTTTTTTTCCTTTTTTAGCTAGTTTTAACTTAAGAAATCTATATAATAAAATACCTTTACTTTATTTTATTTAATAGTTTATATTAAGTTTTTTTTTATTATAAATTATAAACTTAATAAATTATATAAAAATACCTTTTTTAGCGAAAAATTTATATTCTTATAATATAAAACTAACTTATAATATAGTTTATAACTTATAACTTTAATAAAAAATACTTAGTATTTTATACTTAGTAAGTTTGCCTTTAAGCACCCCCTTATACTTAAGCTTACGGGCAAGGGCAGCGCGCTCTTAAGCATAGGCCTTAGCGAGAACTTAAGCTTAGGCCTTCTTCTTAGCTTTAGCCTTAGCCTTAAAGTTCTTTAAAACGATAAAAACCTTAAGTAGCGGAGGCTTAAGCGGAGCGAGAGCGGTATAAGCACGTATAAGGTCTAAGTTAAGCAAACAACCCTTAAAAGCAATATCCCGGCCCTTATAGCCGCTTAAGCTAAGGCGGTCGGCTACTATAAATAGCGTATTCTTTATGCTTTTTAGGTTCCGGGCTATAGCGTAAACGGTTTAGTAAATAACTATAATAGTGCCGTTAACCTTATTAGCGAGCTTAGCGTTAGCCTCGCAGGCCGCGCGCGCGTCGTTAACGAAGCGGCTAAGGGTAAAGGCGAGTAGCTTAACGTTTTCGTTAAGGGAGGCTAGGCTAAGGGGAGCACTAAACGTAAGAGCCCGTGCTATAATAACGCCGGCGCGCTATTAAAGCTTTATCGCTATGGAGGTAAGCTTTATATATATAAAGCGCTTAATAAGCCGGCCGGATTTATATAACTCTTTTTAAGCGGTATAAAGCTTATAAGCCGCGTCCTTACTTATAGCGGTAAGCTATATAAGAGATTAGCTAAGGTATATAAGCGGGTTTAATATAAAACTACTTACCCGGAAATAAGAACGGTTACTTAAGAAGTAAGTAATATACGCTTTTATAAAGATAGCTAAAAGAAGATTAGCTATATAAACTATATATACTTATATAGCGGATATAACTTAAATATATATAAACTTAGTTTTAATAGCCTTAAAAAACTATAAGTATATTATTTACTACGCTTTATAGCGTAAGGATAAGGGGATAAGGCGCGGACTAATTACCGCTAATCGGGGCCGGTACTACGGACTAATTACCGCCGGTCGGGGCTAGTACTACGGACTAATTACCGCCGGTTAAGGCCGGTATTATAAACTAATTACCGCTAGTCGGGCTAGTATAATAGACTAATTACCGTATATAAACGTATATAAGGGTTTAAAAATAATAAAAAGCTTATTTATTTCTTAAAAGCATAGCTAGCTACTTTATACTTAGTTCTTTAAGCTAATTTTAAGGATTTTTAACTATACTATCCGTAGTATATAAAGTAAACCGTAGATATTCTTATAAAATCGCTTAATAAACTAAGTATAAGCCTAGTTAAAAATACTATAGACTATAGTCGGGGAAATCCCTTAAATATCCTTAGATATCCCTTAAAAATCGCGGTAAGGTTTATCCTATATCTTTTAGGGTGCTTTTATAGTTAAAAACGGGTTAAACTATAGTTAGGATATCCCGCGGAAATCCTTAAAAATCCCTTAAAAATACTAGCGGAATCCGCTTAATAGTTTTTATAGTATCTCTTATAGTTAAATACGTCGTAAACTATAGTTAAGTAGACTTTTAACTATTTATAGTTATATCTTAAAAACCTTAGCGGGGTCCGATTAATAATATTTATTATATCTCCTTAGGCGAGCCTTTATAGTATATGCTCCGGGCGTTCCCGTCGCGGGGTTTTATAAGGCTTCCTTAAGAGTAAAGTAAAGAGTTTAAGCGTAGCCGTTTAGATTTTATAATAACTCCCTTAAGTAAGAAAGAAAAGCCGACGTCCTTATTAGTTTAAAGTAAGGATAAAGTAAAAGGGGTGCTAGGTAATAGCTTCGTAGTAGCGATTTTACGCTATATTAATAGTGCGCCGTCCTTATCCTTTTAATAGTTTTATTAGCTTATTTAGCTAATAGTAGCTAAGTAGCTTAAGATAGTTAGTAAGCGGCTTTATTATAGATCCTTACTTTATATTTAGTTATATAGCTTTATCCTTATTAAGGTAATTAGCGCGTCTAGCTAAAACTTATAGTAATGTTTTTCCGACTTTCCTTTAAAGTATATATTTAGGCCCTTACTAAGTAATAAGGAGTCTCCGCGCCGGGGCATACTTAAGTTCCTTAGCGGGACTTATTATAAGAGACTAGCTTTATTTAAGCCTTATTTTATATTATTATCTTACTTACCTTTCTTACGCCGTTTTTTAATCCTCCGCTAAGTCCCCCGTTTTACTTACTAGCCTTATAAGCCGCTTATAAGCAAGATATTATATCCTACTTACTGCCGCTATTATAGTTATCCCCCGCTTTTTATCGCTAAGCTTTCCGACTTATTATCCTTTTTATATAGCGCTACTACTTACGCCTTTCCGCCGATTAACGCGCGTCTAGCTACTAAGAAGGTATTAAGGTAAGGGTACGCCGTTTTATTAATATTAACGGGTATAGTAAGCACCGGGGTATTAAACGTCTATATTCCCGCTTAAAAGTAAGTAACGAGGTCTTTAATAGCCTTAATGCCCGACTCCTTACTCTTAAGGTTTTAAATATGCTTAATAGTCTTAAAGAACCTTTATATAAAGGGGGCCTTAAAGGTAAGAATATAAAGCGCGTAGTTAGTGCGGCCGATAAGGCGGATATTAAAGCCTAAAAACTTTATTGCTTAAGTTAAAGTTAAGTCGCGTTTAGACTCTTTATAGACCTATAAGTAAAACTTAGCGTAGTTTATAGCTAAGCGGAAACTCCTAATTATTATAATCTTATCGCCGGAGTATAAGCTTATAAAGCTAAGTTTATTAAAGATCGTATTAGTTACTATTAGCGGCTTTTATAGGATTAGGCGGCGGAATATATTATAAAGCTAGTTATCGCTATCTCTTTTAATTAAGGAGGGACGGCGGATAGACTATAATAAGGCGCTTATACACCTTTATATAGCTAGGCTAAGCGTAGCGGTAAGCGGGAAGAGCGTTCGCTAAGCGGGACTAAATAGGTCCTTAAGGCTTATAACGGCTATAGGCTAAGAAAGGGATTTTATAGTATAGGCTAGACCGCGTATAAAGCGAGATAAGGTTTTAGCTATAGTCGCTTAAGACGCTACTATAAACCTAGCTATAAACTAGTTAAGCTAGGCCTTAAATACGTAGTTAAGGACGGCGCGAATATTATTTTAGTCGTTTAGCTAAAGCGGGTTTCCGCTAGCTATAGCGGCTACTATAGATCTTAAGACTATAGCGAGGTTAGCTAACCTTAAGGCGTTAAGCATCGGCTAGTTATTCCGCTAATAAAGATTTC
>JAPEBW010002299.1:0-13221 GCA_027405785.1 Ophiocordyceps robertsii
TATTTAGCTTATAAGGCCCTTATTAAACTTACCTTAAGCTAGCGCCTTAGCTAGCTTCCCCCCTTAGTTCCCCCCTTTAATATTAATCCTTTACCTTAGCTAAAGTCTAAGCTTGTTATTATCGTCCTTAGCGCCGCATTAAGCGCGACTAAGAGTAACGGCGGACTTCTCTATCTAAAGAGTGCTATAAGAACGTCCCGCCTAGCTATAACTATAAGTTAAAGTAATAAGCGCCCTCCCCCTCCCGCGCTTACGATAACTTAAGGTCGCGGCGGGAGTAAATATAAAAGACGTTATCTTACTAGCAGCCCGCTAAGGTATTAGCTTCGGGGCTTACGGGGTTCCCGATATTAGCGTTAAAGGCGGTATAAGGCTAAGCTAAGTAAGGCGACTTAAATAATACTTAGTCGACTAAGTAGTATTAAGCGTTATAAGAAAATTAAGGGGGAGAGACCTAGCCTTACTATAAGTAAAAAACTAAAGATACTTAAGGTCTAAGCTAAGGTTTTTAGTATCCCCCTCCTTACTAGCTAGGTTAAGAGCGGGGGCGGCGCGGGCACGCTTTAAGGCGGTGGCCGCGGGGCTATTAGCCTTAAAGGCACTGCTCTTAAAAAGGCTATAAACTTACTTTAGCATAGCTAAGGGGACGTCGCGGCCTATAAACGGGCTAAAGGTAAGTAAGGCGAGGAGCGAAGTAAAGTTATTATTATAATCGCTATCGCTACCGCTCTTATAGTTAAAAACGATAAGGATAGTATTAAAACTAAGTAAGGAGCTAACTTTATCTTTAAGGACCTTAGTCTTAGTCTCGGCCTCGTTATTATTATTATTATTATCGTCTTAGTCCTCCTTTTCCTCTAGCTTATTATTATTAATATTAAGCTTAAGCTCCTTTAAGTTAAACTTATCGGTCTCGGCGGCCTTTTCCTTACCCTTACCCTTAAGCACCCCCTTATACTTAAGCTTATAAGTAAAGGCGGCGCGCTCTTAAGTATAGGCCTTAGCGAAAGCCTTAGCTTAAGCCTTCTTCTTAGCTTTAGCCTTAGCTTTAAAGTCCTTTAAAACGATAGGAACCTTAAAGGGCAGGGGCTTAAGCGGGATAAGAGCGGCGCGGGTATATATAAGGTTTAAGTTAAGCAAGCGACCCTTAAGGGCGATATCCTAGCCCTTATAGCCGCTAAAGCTAAGGTAATTAGCTACTATAAATAGCGCGTTTTTTATACTCTTTAAGTTTTAAGCTATAGCGTAAACGGTTTAGTAAATAACTATAATAGTGCCGTTAACCTTATTAGCGAGCTTAGTATTAGCCTTACGGGCCGTATACGCATTGTTAATAAAGCGGCTAAAGGTAAAGGTAAGTAGCTTAACGTTTTCGTTAAGGGAAGCCGGACTAAGAGGAGCACTAAACGTAAGAGCCTATATTATAGTAGCGCCGGTATGCTACTAAAGCTTTATTGCCGCGGAGACGAGCTTTATATATATAAAGCGCTTAATAAGCTAGCCGGATTTATATAACTCCTTTTAAGGGGCGTAAAGCTTATAAGCCGTATCTTTACTTATAAAGGTAAGCTATAAAGGAGATTAGCTAAGGTATATAAACGGGTTTAATATAAAGCTACTTACCCGGAAATAAAAATAGTTACTTAAGGAGTATATAATATACGCTTTTATAAAGATAGCTAAAAAAGGATTAGCTATACGGACTATATATATCTATATAGTAAATATAACTTAAATACGTATAAGCTTAGTTTTAATAGCCTCGGAAAACTATAAGTATATTATCGCTTAATAAACGGCCTATATATTTATAATAAAGAATTTTACGCTTAGTACTATAATAAGCCTAGGCCTCTTTATCCTTAGTATCTTTACTTAGTAGCTTAAGGAGTAAACTTATATTAAGGTTAGAAAAAGTAACTTTTTTCTTTAATATAGTAGTAATAAAGAAGATAAATACGATAATAGCGGAACTATAGCTATATAAAGGGGGCGGGGCAGTAAGAAGGCAATAAGCTTATAAAAAAGATAAGCGCGTTTACGGTAAAAGAAGGAGAAGTGCGAGCGCACGCGCGCGGTGCGCGGGAGGCTTTATCTTTAAAGCTAAGCGCGAGATTAATAACTAAGCGGCGCGAATAAATAACAGTCTTAATTAAGAATATACGCGCACGGCGGGGCGCTAAATTCCTATTAGCAAGGACCGCTATAAGCCTACTATTTAAGGTCGCGCTACTTATAAAAAGGGCGTAGGTTAAAATCCCGTTTACCCCTCCCGCCCTTATATTAAGAGGGTAGATAAGGGGGATAGGAGAGGGTTTACTACCTATACCTTAAGCTTAAAGCGCGATACTCCGGACCGCGGGCCGCTTAAGTTAAAGGCGGCCTTAGCCTTACTAAGCCGCGTTAAACTGCTTAGTAAGCGGGATATACTCGCGGCGGAAAACGTACTCCCTTTTTCCTTATATAAAGTTATAAGACCTTATACGAGGCGGACTAAGCGCGAATAAAAGGAGGTTTTACCTTAAGCACTCCGGTTTTTCCTTTTTATTTATAAACATCGAATTTTTAAAAACCTAGATTAAGTCCTTAGTATAAACTTAATAATAATAATAATAATAAGTAAAAGCTAATTTTTTTAAAGTATACTTAAGAAGTTATTTAACGACTTAGCTAAAGTATCCTTAAGTTTATTTATAAAGTTATTAAAGTTTACTCCTTAAAATATATAAAGACTGTTTTAATTAAATAGTTTAATTTAATTAAAAGAAGCTTTAGATATTATAGTACTATTTTTAAAATACTTTTAATCTTCCTTTTGTTTTTAAAGAGAGATTATTGTTTAAGCTAATTTCCTTTTATTTTTTATTTTAATTTTCTATTAATTGTTATTTTTTATTGCTTTTTTTTAACTAACTTAAGTATTCTTAGCTTTTTAGTAAAGATATATACTTTTATTCTTATTATTAAATTATATTAGTTAAAGTTAGTTTAAAAGTTTAAAGAGTATAATTAGTTACACGCTATATTAATATAGTTAAAGGTATATAAAAAAAGTGCTTAAGATAATATAAAGGTTATAAAGCTATAGTATAAAATAAGAATTTTATAAATATAAAAAGGCTATCTTTTATATAAGTTATATAGGTAGTTAGAAACCCCACTTTGCTAAAAACGGCCTATTTTAGTTAGAAGAATAATATTAACCTTTTTAATATTATAAGTTATTTTTTTACCGGTAATTAAAGTAGATATTATTTTCTTTTAATAGCCGGAAGTTTTTAAACTTTAGTAAGAAAAGCTCTTTTTTTTAGTTAAAAAATCCTATAGTTTAAACTATAGCCCGTTTTCTATAACGGCTTTTTATATAAACTTCTTCTTTTTATACTAAAAAAGCCCTTAGCTACTTATTGCCTTTTTCTATAAGTTATTAAAAAAAGTAATAAAAGTATTATGCTTTAAAGACTAAGTTTTAACGGAGAAAAGGGTATATACCTTAAAGTAATTATAGTAAGTATTTAATTTAAGGCATAAATAAAAAAAAACGTATTAAGCATAAAGAGGTTATTATAAGTAATAAAACTAATAAAGAAAAAGCTAAACTTAAGGGAAACTATAGTATAACAATAAGTAAAATTAGTTATTATTATTAAAAGTATTTTTTATTATTTCCTAGGAAATAAAAAGTTTAAACTTTTAAAACGTAATAAATACTATCTAATTAACAGATTAAGAATAAGAGATTATAGTTAAAAATAAATAAAAAGGTTTAGTTCGATTTACTTAAATGTTTAATACTAAGAACTAAAAAGTATATAACTAAAACTAAAAGTTATAACTAAAATCTTAAAAGGGAAAACAAAAAGGGAATTTATTTTAAATTTAGCTATATTGCTTTATGCCTCCTTACGTATAATTAAATAGTTCCTCCCTTTAAATCTTTTTATATTTAATATAACTTATGCCTTTGTTTTAAATTATTTTTATTAAGGGGTAGTTTACTTTACTTAGTTAAACTACGTATAAACCTACTTAAAAATGTAGTATAAGAATCTTATATAGACCTTTTTTAAACCTTCTTTTAAATAAAGACTATTAATTCTTTATTCTTATTTATTAAACTATTAACAATTTCCTTGTTTAATTTAAATTCTTCTTTATTATATATAGGCTTTTTAATAGCTACTAAAATATTAAAACTAGAGCTTAACTACTTAGTTACATTTTTTTACTTTTTATCTACAAGCTAATTCTTTATATAAATTGCTTTTTTATTAAATAAGTTAAAGAAGCTTTTTTTATATTTTAAAGTTATAAGCCCGGATCTCTTTTCTTTTATATAAAGAAAGAAAGTTATTATAGCACCTTTATTTTATTATGTCTTTATTAGTTCAGTGCGTCTTTTAAGAGTGAAAAAGGCTTTTTTTATAGCAAATTACCTATAGAAGCACCCTTATTTATACCGTATTATTTCCCCTAAATTGTACTAAAAATTAAAATTTATAAGCTCTTTAAAAGAACTTATCTTAAACGACCTTTTTAATAAAAAGCAGTAGATTCTTACGATATAGAAATACGCTATTTCCTAAAGGAATTAAGAAAAATTTTAATTCCTTAATTACCTTAAAAAAGCTCTTTTTATAGCTTCTTAAGGAACTTTTAATTATATTAATTACCTCTTAAAAGATTTTTTATTAAACCTTTTTCTTTATAATTTTAAAACTTATAAGCTTTTTTACTTAAGGTATGAAACTAAATTATAAAGCTATAAGGAATAATAAAAGGCTTTCTTAACCTTAAAGCAATATATTTTAAAAAACAATAAAAAATATTATCTTATTATAGTACTTATTTACGAAGTTCTTACTAAGCTTTCCTTACTAAAAAAACAGATACAGCCTTCTTCTTAAAGTAAGGAAAAAGAAGTCTTTATAGATTTTTAAAGGGTTTTTTAATTGCTAAATAAAATTAATCTTACTACTTAAATAACTAACTAGTAAAAGACCTTTATAGATAGAAAAAACTCAGTTTTTAAAAGCATAAGGTCTACGCCTTATACATACTTTTTTAAGGCTATTTTTAATACTAATAGCTGCTTTACTAATTATTAAATTAAATGAATAATAAAGTAAAGATAGATAAAAACGGGTAGTAAGAAACCTTTTTAGACAGTATTTAATTTCTAAAACACTTTTAAGGTAATAAGCTACGGAATCTAAGAAGAAATCGAAATCTACTATCTTCGCTACTTTTTAAAGCTACCCTTTATTCTTTTTCCTTCTTCCCTCTTTTTACTTTTTTACCTTTAAAAAAAAAGGGCATTATTATATAAACTGCTTTTATTATAACTAGAAACTACGACATAATAGCTAGAAACTAAATAAGGAAATTTAAAAATCTATTTACGAATTCCTTACTATTCCTTATAATAAAGCCTCGGTTAAAAACGCCCTTAAAAAGCCGGGAATTTTAAAAATCTTAAATTAAATTCTATTAAAGGCCTACGTATACTTAGTTTAATAGTACGTAGCCGAATAATTATTTATCTAAAGCTAAAGAAGGAAGGGGGAAATCTTTATCTAGGCTATATAGCTTCGTACTTTATAAAGGTCGCTTAAGTAGCTTATACTTAAGTTAAGTTTAGGTCGAACTTAAGCTAAGTTTAAGTAAAGTCTTATATACCTTCGGCTATACGTTAGCCCGACTTTAAGTTATTTACTATAGTATAACTATAGCTCTTCTTATAGTATAGCTTAAAATACTATCCCCCTTTTAAGCTATTATATACCGGGGTATATAACGTTAGCGCCCCGCCCCCCCGCTCCGCGCTTAACGTTAATTAGTATAGTCGTCCTTATCGTGCTTATAATTATACGTTAATACCTCCCCTTAAATAACATTATATTAAAGCATTAAATACGTTATACGCTTGCCTATCCGCGCCGCTATATTATCCTTAGTAGCGCTAAGGCGGTATAATATATCTCCTCCGCTTACCGCTAATATTAGTGCTTAAGGTACGTCTTGCCTTCCCGCCGCTTATAATCCTTAAGCATAAATACCCTTCCTCTCTCCCTCTCCCTCTTTTTTCTCTTTTCTTTCTTTAATTACTAATTTACTTACGCGCCCGCCCCCTTTTATAATAGCTTCGCCGCGCCACGTCTTAATATATTTACTATAACCCCCCGCGCTTTATCTCTTACTATATTATAAGCGTCTACCTATCCGGCGCCTTTTAATACGCCTAGCAACTATATACTACCACCCTTATACTAATCTTCGCGCTTACTATTATTGCTTAGTAAGCAGAGCGCAATATATATATATAACACTACAATACGGCGCCCCCCTTACCTTATATATATCGGACGTATAGCGTCTCTTAACGTAAATACTTAGTATAAGGCTTATTAAAATTAAGCCTTGCTTTAAACTTATAATTATTTTGCCTATACCCGCGCTAGATTATACTATTTGCCTATATATCCCCGTTTTTAGACTATATATAATACGATACTAACGCGATATTAATATACTAGCAATATAGTTACCGCTTATAAAGAGATAGTCTCGCGATACTACTAATTAAGTAGTAAAAATAGTAAATAGTATAATAAGTTATAGTATTACTTAGCTACTTACTTTATTATAAGACTAAAGCTTATAAAAAGGAGAGTCTCTTAGCTTTAGTCGTAAGGACCTATTAACTACCTATTAAGTTAAGACCGAAAGCGGGGCTTCTTACTTAGCGTATTCCCCGCACTTAGTTAGCCTATACTATTAGTACTATTCTTATAATTATCCCCCCCTTATAATAAACACCCTTAGCTATTTAGTTAAGAGTATATTAAATATACTATTATAAGGATTTTAGTAATATAAGGTTATAATTATATCTTTAGTTAGTATTATTACGTAAGTACGCGTAATTAAGATATAGTAGTATATACACCTAGTAGTCGTATATAATTAAATATAGCATTAAATACGCGGGGTTATATACAGGGTTATAATAACGTTAATTGCCCTTAGGTAATTATAAGTATTACACCTATATATTAGTAGCAACGTATTAGTTAAAAGTTTATTATATACATTCCCGCACCTTTTATTTTTCTTCCCTTTTTTAACTCTTCCGTAATTATTTACCGTTAAGTCCTTTATACCTTTTTGCTCCTTTTTTAATATATATTCTATACCTCTTTATTATCGCTAATATACTTTATACTCTAAAGCCGCGCTTAACTTATAAGCGCGCCGATTTCCTACGTTAGATATAGTATTAACTCTTTAAGGGTTCGCCCTTAAAGCGTTATAATCGCGATTAAGGTTCTCCTTAAGTCCTTAACTCTCCTTTAGCCGGAAAGGCCGGCACTAATACTAAGAGAGGTTAGGCTAAAAAGACGCCTAGCTTGCTATTACCTCGTAATAAAGAAACACCTCTAAAAGAAGTACTTATACCTAACCTTACGCTTATCCTTAAGGATAAGGCTATTAATATACTTATTAACGATTAGTAAGTATAAAGTAAGTTCTTTATCCTTAGTACTAATAGTGCTAATAATAATACTACTCCTTAGGAGTAGTAGTAGTAATAAGACTAATTAGGCCTTAAGATATTAGCAATACCTAGCCGCGATAATCCGCTTATTACGCCTCCCTTTAAGAGAGAGTAGCTTAATATAACGGGTAGTAGTAATAGCGATAGCGATAATAAGGCCTAAATTAATATAAGCAATTGTAAGGCTAATATCCTTATCGTTTTGCGGGCAAAACGTATATAGTTTAAAGTTAAAGCTTACGCCGTCTGTGCTAGCGGCGTAATACCCGCTAAACTTTAGTATATATATTATTTCCGCACCGCTATTACGGCTTATTAAGTATTTAAGCTAAAGCTTATTAAGGTTATAAAGATTAAGTATATTTTCTCCGGCGTTACCTTATTAAGGTGCGAGCAGTGCTATTAATATACGGCTACTTATAATTAAGTATATTATTAATTAACTATAACTATTAATTAAATTCGTTATCGCTATTTGTTAGCTAATTATTATATAGGTAGCTATACTTATAGCCGGCGACCGTGTTAATATAGTCGCTATACTTAATTATATTCGGGAGCTTAATATGCTTAACGTTAATAATACTAACTTTAAGGACGACGATAGCGATAATAACGCCTTTATATTTAGCGAAGAGGCTCGCCGCTATCTCGCTATAATAGCTTAATATCTTTATAAGGCGTTTAATATTACTAAGATAACCTATTAAAAGGAGAACGGCTTATAGGTGCTAAGAAGGACATAATAGTAATTAATATATAACTAATATAGTAGTAATTAGCTAACGATCTTTTAGTCTTAGCGTAGCAACTATCGCACGCTTATTAATAAGCGGCGCGAGCTACTTACTTAGTTAACCTTAGCGCCGCCTTTTAGTATTAACGTAGCTAGTCCGGAGTACTATACTTAGGAAGTACGGTTAAAACTCTAGCGACTTATAAGCAATACGGGCTATATATTTTAGTAATACGCCTTACTTATTATAAAGGCGGAGGTAAGTGCTATACTAATTAAGATATAGCTAATAAAGGAGAGGGGAATACTAACGTTTCCCTTTTTAACTAATATAGATAAGGAGACTATTTAGTAAGTTCCCGTAATGCCGGTAAAGCGTTAATATAAGTAAAGGACGGTTTAAGTTTATTTTTTCTTTAATCTTTCTTTTATCTCTGTTTTATTAATAATATAAGGTAGTAATAGCTTAGCTTATAGTTTCTTTCCTTTATCGTTATCGTTTCGAGGAAGACTTAGCTTAGCTTTATCTTTTCTTTTAATTATTTACTCTTACTTACTTTTCTTCCCCGTTTTATATTTTACTAATTTATAAATAGTTACTTTAACTAAGGATATAGTTAATCGGTAGCGAATCGGTACTAAGTCGGTAAGGAATCGTAACTTAATAAGTAAGTTATCCTTACGCCCCTAGCGTCTTAACCTTTACTTAGCTTTACGTTTCTTCTTTTTCTTAATAAGGTTAGTAAAGTATTCGCTAATAAGTGCTTAGCTATTCGCTATATTCTTAGCGTTAACTTACTAGTTATACTTTACTAGCTATCCTTTTTACTTAACTAAGAAGAAAGTATTACCTTTAACGCGTTTCTTATTTAGTACTTTTTAAACTTCTTATTCGCCTTCTTTATCTTAAAAGTTAAGTATTATTAACGGTTCGGCGCCTCCTTAATCGCTTAGCCTTTTCTTTTAAGGTTTTAATAAGCTAATATAAAATATATTATATATATATAAGTACTTATTTAAGAGAGCTAAATAATAAGCTTGCTTCTTAATAGCTTATAGTACCTAAAAAGGCCTAATATACTTAAGAGATAGCTTTTTCTTCTCGTCCTTAAGGCATAAATTCTTTATAAAGAGCATAATAAGGTTATTAACTTTAAGTAAAAGTAGTTAGTGCTTAAGGTTATAGTACTTCGCTTGCGATTCGGTAGCCTTTTATTAGTATTCCTTAAGTCGTTGTCGTAGAGTTTTTAGCCTATTAATTCTTACTTTTACTTTAAGCACCTCCCCCTTTATAACGTCGTTCTTAATATTAATATAAAAGTTTAGTTAATAGTTAAAAAGGGCCTTATTTAAGGATAGCCTAGTAGTAGTATTAGTAACGTTATTATATATAAATTATACTACTTAAAGAAAGGACGCTTAGTTTATCTATTCTAAATTTATAAAGCATCTTAAGTAATAGTATACTGCTTAATTTATACGCTCCGTTTACTTATCGGTTTAAGGGTAAAACGCTATTAATAACTTACGTTTTACTTATAAGATAAAATATAAGTTTAACTAAAACTTATTAGTAAATAGTAATCCTCTATCCGTAACTACGCCCTTTAAGGGCCTATATACTAACTTAACGTTATAATAAAATGCCTTTACTAGCTTAAGCACGTTTATTATCTTAAAACACGGAATAAAGAGGGAGTACTTAGTATATTAGTCTACGATTACTAGTATTACGTTAACTTCTCGCCCCTTATATTATACTTTTAATAGACTTATAGTAAAGTCTATTAATAGTTCTTCTTATAGTTATACGGGGTATAGTAATAATTATATAGCGCTATAAGGGCGATACCTCCTTAATATAGCGCCTTAATATACTAAGTATTCTTAGATATATTAATTAATATCCCTTACTATATTGTCTTAGTAGAAATTCCTTAATTATAATTTACTTATTTATCGGCCTTTAAAGTATCTTACTAATAAGTCGTTATAGTAAAGTTATATTAACTCTTATTATAAGGTAGTATTAAAAGGTACTACGATTCGTCCTTTTTATAGTAATAATCTATTTAATCGCAATAACTAAGGATACTTCTTTTTTAAGAAGTCTTTAATCGCTTTTCGTTAAGTAATTACTATATCTTTGCTTTAAGTGCGTTTTAGCAATTTTAGTAAAGTATTAAGAACTTTTACGGCGTATACTAAGAGGCCGTAGGCTATATCCCTTATAGTCTTTCTTAAGAGTAGCTATTTATAACTAGCTCTCTCTTTAGCCTATATAGCTAGCTGCTTAAAGTCCGCTTTTAAGTTAGTAGTAGTTTATTATATAAGAGCTCGTATATTTTCCTTATATAAAGGCAACTTACTACGCTTATACCGGCTTAAGGTTAAGCTTTCTTTTACTTATAAAGACTTCTTATTATCCCTTTATAGATTATTAATAGTTATATAATTTATCGGTGCTAGCTTTAACTAAAGCTCCGGTAATAACTCTATAGATAAGGGCTTCTTACCTTTATATCTAAGCATTCTTAATAGTATATTAGCTAGGTTTAATTTCTCTATTCTATGCTTAATCGTAAAGTTAAATAGCGCTAAGTATATATACTATCGTGCTTATCTCCGATTAAAGGAGGTTTAGCGTATAAACGTTTAAAGGTTAAAATAGTTAGA
Source organism: Ophiocordyceps robertsii (assembly GCA_027405785.1). Taxonomy (NCBI): domain Eukaryota; kingdom Fungi; phylum Ascomycota; class Sordariomycetes; order Hypocreales; family Ophiocordycipitaceae; genus Ophiocordyceps; species Ophiocordyceps robertsii. Next base: position 10,971 of record JAPEBW010002299.1, read on the forward strand.
TAAGACCTTTACTTATTACACGGCTCCTTCGACATAGTGTCGCTAGTATTTAAATAACTCTATAATAGCAAATAGTTCTTAATTTAGGACTCCGTAGTTTAACTTAACCTTAGTAAACTTTCTAAACTAAAATGCAATTAGGTAATAGCGATCTTTATCGTTAAGCTAGGATAGAATGCCCGCTATTATATATTATAATATATCGGTTTTAATTTAAGTATACCTCTTTAAGTCGTAGTATTAAAGTAAGGGTATATTAATAAATACGTCCTTTAAAGACTAAAACGCTATAAATTTAGTCGCGTTTAGGTTTACTCTCCTTAGCTTCTTACTATTGCTATTACCTTTTAGTAGTACGGTAAGAGGTGCTACTATATAGGAGTAGCGGTAGATAAAACAACGGTAGTAGTTATAAAACTTAAGGAATACTTAAATATCTTAATAAGTATTAAGTGCTAGCTATTTAACGATTACTTTTACTTATTAAGGATCTATAGATATTCTATTAACTAATATAATAAAACTAAGGAACTCGATTAATTACTAATAGAATATATATTTAAATAGCTTTGCGAATCGTTATGCCGCGCGTAGCCTTTTTATAACTTATTAAAGGTATTTAGTATATTCCTCTTTTATTTGCGAGAAGATAAGGATATTATTAAGATATACTATATAAATAGTATTAATAAGGCCTTTTAACGCTTTATTAATATAGCTTTAAAAAGTAGCTAGAGCGTTAGTTAAGCTAAATAGCATAATAAGGTATTCGAAGTCTTTATAGCGTAATCGGAAGGCTATCTTTTACTTATCGCCTTCTTTTATATAAATATACTAGTATACGTTTTAAATATTAATCTTAAAAAAGAATTTAGCACCTTAGTAGCGGTTAAGGATCTCTAAAATAAGAGGTAAAGGGTACTAATTCTTCTATATAACGCGGTTAAGTCCTTAGTAGTCTATATAAAGACGAAGGCTACTATCTTTCTTTAGGATAAAAAAAATTAGTGCGCTTACTAAGCTTTATAATTCCCGGATAATGCCACGTCTTATAAAGTTACTAATTTAGTCCCTTAATACTTATAATTTTTTGCAGGATAAAGGGTAGATCGGTCTAAAGGGTAGTTCTATACTAAAAGTTAAGTTAATTATATAATCTATTCTTTTCTTAATCGGTAATAGGTTAGACTTATTTACTAAGAATACGTCTTTAAATCGGTATAAAGTTAGTAGTATCTCGGTTTATTCTCTCTCCGGAATTCCTTTATCGTCGTCCTTATTTAGTAACGGAATTAGCTTAAAGTTAGTAGCGATTATATAGATATAGGCCTCGTTCCGGCAATCCCTTACGAATTTTTATAGACTTCGTAAGGTGCCGCTACCGATTTAGTACTTAAACTACTATTGCTTTTTCTATAGAATAATATAGATTTTCTTATCCGTAATTGCTATAGTTAACTATAAAATTAAAATATAGTTATTCGGCGTTAACTTATTAGTACTAACGTAGTACTAAGTAATTATCTTTTCGGTACCTTTTATATCGGTAATTCTTACTAAAACCTCCTAAACCTTATTGTTATTTACCTAACTATCGCTTAGTCTTAAGAGCTTAGGATGCGATAGTAAGACTTATAGCAAGCCTTATTAACGTGCGAAATACACGTTTACTAAGTCTACTATACTATAAGTACTTAAGTATACCTTTATATTAATAAGGTTTCGCCTTAGTAGTACTATAAGAGTTTATAATAGCTCCCCTTAAGGTACTAATATAGCCGGAGGAGAGGCGTTTACTCCGGCCTTTAAGCGTTTCCCTACGGAGCGGCTTTAATATATAAGGTATTCGCTAAGGTATCTATAGTTAAAGCCGAGGTATACTTATTTATATAGTAACTTAGCTTATTACATTTAAAATAGATAACCCCTTAGTTTTAGGATAAGCCTCGGCCGCGGCCTTAGCCTCGCCTTTTTTTACGACCTTAGCCGCGGCTATATTAAGGGGTATTTAAACGTAAGTCTCCCCTTATTATTGTTAAGGTATCGGTAGTGCCTTAGTAGCGAGAACCTCCTAACTGCCGTCTACTACGGCCTCTCCTACGGTAAGAATTTCCTCGGTTAAAAGATCTTAAGCTTATTCTACGCTATCTTAATTTAAAGCTTACGCTTAAACGGCGTTTCTTACTATCTATAGCGTCTTAGTAGCGTTAAGCTACCTAGACTAATTCTTCTTTACTATACTTATAAATAG
>JAPEBW010002300.1:0-13213 GCA_027405785.1 Ophiocordyceps robertsii
GTAGCTAGCAGTCTATAGGTAAACACGATAATAATCCGCCTTATATCCTTACTCGCCTTTAAAGTAAGCTAAGTAACTAACTTAGGCCTATCTTTTAAAGCTAGGTTATTTACCGTAACGAGGACGATATAGTACTTAGTTAAAGGGAGTCGTTTAGTAAGCTACTTAGCCGCGATATATACGTTTATCGGCGCTAGCGTTAAGATAATGCTATAGCGGACCTTACTACTTAAGACGACCGACTTAAGCGTTTTAAGCTACTCGCACTTTATAAGATAGATATTATCCTCGATAAGCTTTATCTCTTCTTATTAAGCTCGCGCGTTTTTCCTCGCTAGGCGGACCTCGTCTATATTGTCCTCGGTACCCTAAACTAGCTTCGGCACCGCGATAACGCTAAGAATAACGGCGCAACGGAGTATAGTTAGGAACTCGCTTATCTTCTTAATCTTCTTCGCGGCGCCCTTCTTACTTATCTCCTATATAGACGAGATCCGCGCTTAAAGCCGGCTTCTTTACTCGTTAAACGCCGCCTTATGCCGTTTATTTATATTAAGAAAGTACGGGGGGTACTTATAGATAGGCGTTCGTAGGTCCTAGATAATGCCGTTAAGGAAGGGCGAGCTAAGGGTCCGCTCGAACATATAATCGCTAAGCATAGCCAATAAGGTCTCTTACTAAGCTATTATAGCTTAATCTCGGTTTAGGCGATCTATTACCTCCCTCGCTATATCGAACGCCTATATAAGGGCCGCTTACCCCTTCCTTTAATTATCCGGTCTTATGTATACGAGGGGCATAACGCTTTATAGGTCTTTTAGCCCTTATAGTATCGGCGTGCCGCTAAGGAGGGAGATAAGAGCCCGGCACCTATATTAAAGCCTAACGCTATATAGCTTAAAGAGCGTATTAAGGATAGTCGTGCCCTCGCCCTTCGCTTCTTATTACTCGTCGTAGTATATAGCTAATAAGCGAAGGTAGCGTATAACGTAGACCGCCTTCTTATTCTTTAAGCCTGCTTAGTTTACCTCGATACTCTGCTTAAATATATATTCGATCCCGCTATTAAAGACGATAGCCGAACTATATATAAGCACTATTCGTTCGCGGCCTATCGACCTATCGTTGCTTATTGCCCTAGGAATCACTTAGTAAAGCAAGGGACTATTAAGGCTTATTAAGAAACTTAACGTCTATTAATATAAGCCGCCTTTAGCCCCTACGCCGCTCGCCTTAAGTAGGCCGTTTTTAGCCCTTAAGAAGACTTTCTTATACGCTAGTAGCTTTCCCTTAAGCTTAATATAGGCTATTATATCGTGCTTACTAAACGATTTACTTATAACCTCTCTACCCGTAATTTACTTAAAGAGGAGGATCGGCTTATCCGATATAGTCGTCCTATTATATAGCACTACTATTAGCATCGAGATATTGTCTTATATATTAATCTACTAACAGACGATAGTTATAAGCGCGATAACGAGCTAGGGCTCGCGCGCTAAAGACCGGCAGATCTCCTATATAAACTTATCGTAGTAGTAGCACCGGATGCCGAAGGGGTTATCGAGTGCGTAGCCGCTATCTAAGCGCGTATGCTTTTCTAGGTGCTTATTAATATAATCGTAGTATATAAAAGCTAAGGATATAGTTACTATAACTATTAAACCCTCCGCCGTCTTCCTAAGACCGGGCTTATTATAGTTTAAGGTACTAGTATACTTCTTTAGTATATATACCTTTAGTATATAATATATATTTACTATTTAGTACGGTCGTATCTTACGACTTATGCTTAGCAGTAAGGCCCCGTATTTTATGTTTATAGGTTTATAGCCGTAAAAGCGATAGGCGGCCTTTTATAGTCGGCGATCCTTTTTAAGGTCGTTAAGGCCACCTAGCTTAGTAGCGACGATCCGCTTCTTAATAAGGTTATCGCTCCTCCGGTCCGCTTCGGCATCGTTAGTAGCAAATTCGTACTAAGGTAGCTCCCTTATAGGCAATCCGAAGATCGCCTCTATACCTTTAGCGAGTTATAGGCGGGGACCGGGCTAAGCGTCCGTCGATTATATTATAGTTATCTTTAATACTACGGCGTCGACTTTAAGCTTATCGGTATTAGGCTTATCGTTATAGGCGCTCGCCGTAAAGGGGGCCTCGACTTTAAGCTTATCGGCCTTAGGCTTATCGTTATAGGCGCTCGCCGTAAAGGGGGCCTCGACTTTAAGCTTATCGGCCTTAGGCTTATCGTTATAGGCGCTCGCCGTAAAGGGGGCTTTAACTCTAGGCTTATTAGCCTTAAGCTTATTATTATAAGCGCTCGCTATAAAGGGGGCCTCGACTTTAAGCTTATCGGCCTTAGGCTTATCGTTATAGGCGCTCGCTATAAAGGGGGCCTTAACTTTAAGCTTATCGGCCTTAAGCTTATCGTTATAAGCGCTCGCCGTAAAGGGGGCCTCGACTTTAAGCTTATCGGCCTTAGGCTTATTATTATAGGCGCTCGCCGTAAAGGGGGCCTCGACTTTAAGCTTATCGGCCTTAGGCTTATCGTTATAGGCGCTCGCCGTAAAAAGGGCCTTGACTTTAAGCTTATCGCCTTTAGGCTTATCGTCGTTATGCTTATCGTCCTCGGCCTTATCGCTACGTATAGCTATTATCTATATAGCTTCCTTTATATATACTATTAGATCTTTAGTTACGGATAGGCTAATAAGGTGCTTAGCCGGCTGCCTTATCGACGTCGCCGTCGCTTTATCTTATAAACCGTTAATATCTATTAAGTTACCTTTATTATAAGTATCCTTACCCTCTCGTCCCTCTATGCTCGTGTTTTCTAGGTTATTAAGGGTTATTAGCGAACTAGGGTTAAGCCCCCCCGTAAGGTCTAACTTAAGCTATATAAAGTTAAACTACTTATATTCCTTATAACCCGCCGCCTACTCTAGCGTATAGGCTAGTAAGATAGGCGGCTATAACCTATACTAAAGTCCGGGGTTCGTCTTTAACTAAACCTAGAGGTAGTATATAGCCTTACGCTAGTTTAGTTTATCGACTACCTTCTTAGCTAAGTAGCTTAAGATCTTAAGTATATATGCCGGAACCGGCACCGTCGAACCGAATATATAACCTATGCTAGTAAGGAATCGTATATAACTAGCATAGTATATTATCGCCTTAGACCTTTTCGGCGCTTAAGCGCTATATATAAGCGGCGTCTCGTCTTGCTTAAGCCGTACCTAGCCTATATCGTAGAGGTTTATAGGGCCGCCTACGATTAGCTATTAGTAATCCGTCCTACCGTAGCCGCTCTTAAGTCCTTAAAGGCTTTAATAATCGTCGCGCGCGGGGCCGTATTATCTATCTCCTTTTATCGCTAAGGACGTGCTTAGTCTCTTTAACTAGCTAGTATAAGGATTATTAAGCGGGCTTATTAGCAAGATACTAAAGCTAAGGCTTAAGGAGGGACTATATCGTAAAAGAGTTAAGAAAATGCGTATAACGAGAGTAAGAGCTAGAGCTAAGGCTAGTATATATATACTAAGAGTCGAGTAAATAATAAGAAAGAGGAGTTAAGTAAATAACGAGAGAGAGGAGTTAAGTAAATAAAGAGAGAGAGAATAAAGAGGTAGAAATCGGCGTAAGGGCGTGAAAACCCTTATCGCCTAAGCAATATATAAATAGCGCGGTAAATACGTGCGAACTCGTTACGTATAAAGTCGGCTGCTTAGTGCTGCTGCCCCGTTCGCTACTTATAAGCTTTCTATATCTTAGACTTTATTGCCCGTAAAGGACTATATCGCCCGTAAGGCGTAAAAGTAGTCGTTCCCGACCCCTACTTAAAGAGGTAGCGCGATAGGGTCGGGCGCGAGAAGCACGGCGTATCGCGCTAGCCCTTATCTTCTCCCGGAGGGTGGTTGCCCTCCGTAAGGTATCGTTAGCGGGGCGCTAGGCGCTCCCGCCGACCTTAGTCGCGGCTTTTAAAGGTACTACGAGAGCCTAAGTATCGCTAGTAGGATAGAGGTAGGAGTAAAGTCACTTAATCGGAAGAGAAAGCTAGGCTTCCTTATAGTATAGTTATTTGCACCTTAAGTTACTAATTTATAACGCCCTTAATAAATTAAGGTAGATATAACTAAAGGAACCCTTTACTTAAATTAGTTATAAGACTAATTACTTTTATACTATCTTATATCCTTATCGGCTGCTTAATATATTAAATAAGATAACTAGCTATTTATACTATAGCCTATATGCCTTACTTGCCTAGCGTCCTTAAATGTTCTTAGCAGCGGCACTTTATCGGGATAGAATTAAAGGAGCATCCTTAAGATAGCTCGTAAAGAAGCTTAAGGCTTAGTGCGTAGAGTTCGGCGTGTCGTGGATCTTAAATAAGCGCGGCCGATGCCTTTTATAGCTAATTAAGGTCTATTTTAAGTAAGTCTCGCTTTAAAGGCCCCTTATTACTAAACGATAAACCCGCTACTAAGCTAAGGTAGCCGCCGTAGATATTATAATAAGCTTGCCCGGCATATAGGTAATATAGCACCTTCTACCGACTTTATCCACACCGCTCCGCCACCTTTTTAGCGTTGCCCTTAGTCCGTTTAACCTTTCTTATACCCCTTATCTTTTCTATCTTAAGGAAGAGGGCCTACTTATATATAGAAACCTTTACTTTACCGACTATACTAGTAGCGTTAAGGGATATAATAAAGTAAGCTAAGGACTTTAAGCAATAGTGATTTTCGTCGTCGCTGCCCTTACTAACTTCTATCTTATAAAAGTCGTCTTAGTTAAATATAGCACTTTTATATACCTTAATATCCGCTATTTACTGCTACGCGTTCTCCTTAAGGGCCTACTTAACTAACGAGCGCTTATATATCGTTAACTTTATGCCCGCTCGCTTATATATCGATAGCTTAATAGCCGCTCGCTTATCTATCGATAGCTTAATAGCCGCTTGCTCGTCTATCGATAGCTTAATAGCCGCTCGCTCGTCTATCGATAGCTCGATAGCCGCTCGCTCGTCTATTAATAGCTTTAAGGTTGCTTATATAAGCTTAAGTGCCTTTAGACCCTTCGTTGCTATATTTATACGATAAAGAGCCTACTGCTTATTATATCGCGGCTATATTAGCTTAGATAGCGTTCCCTTTAGCGTTAAGAGCCCCCCGTTATCGAGTTAGCGGGCGTTGCTATAGGTTACGCTATTAAGTTAGCGGAGCGTCTACTAAAATATAAATATATACTTATATAGATCGTGTTTCCCTTCTTTATCTTAACTTTCGATCTTATCTATAACGGCGTTATCCCTTATAACGAATAAGAGCTTATTTATTATATTATCCGCCCCCCGTATAGCTATAACGATAAACTCTTATAGTTCTTATATATAGCCCGGCGGTATAAGTATCTTTAGCCGATCGTCCGCTATTTATAGTATCTTTAGGTCGCTAAGGTAAGGATTAAGGGCTTAAGGCTAAGGGATAAATAACGAGTTTATAATAAAGCGGGTTTTTAGCCGTAAGTATAGGGGCTAAGGAGAGATAATAAAACCGCTAATAGTTTAAGCGGACGAGAGGGTAAGTATAGGGGAGAGGGAGGGATAAAAAACTAAGTACGTACCTTATTTAAAGGTAAGGAAAGGAAAATATAGGTACTTAGGTAATAAGGAAAACGCAATAACGAAGATAGCTAATAGTAAATTATTCCCGACCCTTACCTAAAGGCAGCGCGATAAGGTCGGGCGCGAAAGGCGGCGTAGCGCCCCTCGTCCTCTTAAAGGGTAATGCCCTCTATAAGGTATAGTTAACGGGGTAAGGACGCTCCCGCTAACTATTATCGCGGCTTATAGAGCAAGAGCAATATACGCCTAGACTTAAGCAGCGTTATAAGGTGCGTAGCGTGCTCGTCGCGCTTATTAATAAAGAGTAGAAATAGCCGCCTTATAGCGTTAGCGACGGCTAGCTTTAAATAGTCCGGCGAGAAAAGCGCTAATAGAGATAGGCCCGGGGGCCTTAAGTATATCCCGCTTAAAGTAGCCGTGGCGGTTACGTACGTTTATACCTTAACTACGCTATCGCTAAAGCCCGTATATAAGCGGTTAAGCGTAGCCTACCCGGCTATAAACTTAACGCCTATATCTTCCTTAATATAGTCGTAGGAAAAAGCTATCGCGGCTATAGCTATAGGCAAGCACGTCGTAGATAGGGTCGTCGCCTTACCTTATATCTTAGATATAAACGTTATCGTTAGTATAGCCCGCCGGCCTTATTAAGCTTACCGCTAAGAGATAGTTATTAGCACCCGCGAAAGAAGCCTATCGAGCTTTAAGCACTATAGCTAATAGAAATATTAAGGGGGTCTAGTACTTACGACTATACGCGCGACGCTATCTGCTTATGCTTAAGCTAGCCGCCTTAAATATTGCCCTTATAACCCTTATACCTTAAGCATAAGGGATTCGTCCGCAGACTAGTAAAGTAGAAGTTGGCCGCTAGTATAAGGTATATCTAAGACCGTAAGAGCGTAGCGGTCGCGGGTTAGGTCCTAGCCCCTTTAAGCTATCTTAAGGGGCAGCTTTAGTTTCCGCTATTTCCACGATTTCTTAAAGTCTTTAATATGCTAGCTAGAAATATAGTAGCCTATATAGTTCGTTATCGCCGTAATAAGGGTCGGCAATAGTGCGGTTAAAGAAAGATAATTTAAGCCGGACCGTCTTAAGGCTGCTATTGTTGCTAGGGCATAGTGCGATCCCTACCCTATACTATACCTTAAGAAAAGGAACGAAGGGGCGCCGAGGAGGCAAAAAGGATGCTTAATTAAGTAAAAAGAACCCTACTACTTATAATAGCGTTCTATACCGTTATAGCATATCCCCTCCTTATTTTATGCTTAATACTTTTCGTAGGTAAACCTTAAGACTAAAAACACTATATATAGACAACGTAAAAGCCTACCTTAAGAGGCACTTTAGCTTTATAGATAGGGTGGAGTAGATTAACGACGTCGCGGCTAACCTTATCTTCTAGCTTCGAGCTTATAGCCCGTAAGGCAATCGTAGCTTAAGGTTCTATTAAGGTCGCCGACGTAAGCGCCCTCGCTATATAGGAGACTCTCCCCGCTAAGCCCTTAAGCGGTAAGCTAGAAGTTTCCTTATTAGTTCGCTTCGCCTTAAAAAGCGATAAGAAAGAGGCTAGCGCCGCTATGCGAAGCCGCTTCGTCTATATATATATAGTAGTTTTACTCGGGACTAAAGGTAAGGCGCATGCTAGATAATTAGTTAGAACCTACGACTTAATCGGTACGTACTATACGAAGTACTTTATATATATACGCATAGCAGTTTTACTTAGGACTAAAAGTAAGGCATATGCTAAATAATTAGTTAGAACCTATAACCCGATTAGTACGTACTATATAAAGTACTTTATATATATACGTATAGTAGTTTTACTTAAGACTAAAGGTAAGGCTAATACTAAAGCATTAGTTAGAACCTACGATCCTATTAGCGTATATACTAATTAATATTAATAGCAAGCAACTTACTAAGCCGCGCGCTTAGTTGATTTCCTCTTTAGGAAAAGATATAAAGCCGCGAATATAGTTAACGGGAGCGTCCTACGCCCCGTTTACGATATATATACCTTACGGGGGGCAACCACCCTCCGGGAGAGGACGAGGGCCGGCGCTACGCGCTACGCTTCTCGCGCCCGACCTTATCGCGCTACCTCTCTAGCTAGGGGTCGGGGTTATTACCCTTACGCTATATCCCTCGCGGCATTCCCTATTTACTAAATGCAGTTATAAAACCGGGGCTCGGGGCTTATATAGCTTCTAAAGTCGCCTAGCCGCTTTATTTACGAAGGCCTACTAATTACACCCCGGTAAGTACGTTACCCTTTCGCTAAAGCATTATTAATAATAGTATATAGGAGTAGCCTTTTAAGCCCTTAACGGTGCCCTACGCGCTTATAAGTCGGCAAGACTCGTCTAGCGTTGCTTTATATAAAAACAATTCCCTCGCTTAATAAACGTAGGTTTAAATAGCGCCTACTACGCGGCGTTAAAAGCGCCCGCTTAGCATACTAGCCGATAGGACACCGAACGACGCATAGTAAGGCGGGATACGGTAAGGCGGGAAGCGATAACGGCTAAAGACTACTGCTTTCGAACTCGCTAGTCTATACTAAACGCTCGCACCGAAGATAGACGATTCTAGCCCCGCCGATATTATAACGGACGTGCTAGTAGGATAGACGTAGAACGGGCATAACGTTAACCCTTTAGCTATAGCCGGTTTTATCGCACCCTTCTTAGGCTCCCGCCTTCTTAAACCTAAGGAAGGCACGCCTCCTTACTAAAGCCTATATTCGTAGCTTAGCCTTTAAGCCCTGCGTAGTATATTCCGCTTAGCGGACATAGATACTATAATATACGGGTTAGTAGTCCGCTAACTTATAGTCCTCTTAATCGATATAAAGGAGGAGTAAAACAACGCGACTAAAGCTATACTATAATATATACTTATAAACCCGCTAACCCCTACGACTATTTATATCGGGAGAAAAGCGGACTTATAGCTAAGTATAATAACTTATAAGCATATAAGCTACTTTACCGTCGATATTCTACTACTATACTCGCGTTAATATATTGCTAAGCACGCTAGGCGAGAGTAGTAAAGACCCCTTGCCTGGCTTTCGGCGACCGATTATACTTATAGCTATAATAGCGGCCGAAAAGCTAATCGCTTCGTAGTCGGAGTTTACGCTAAAAGACGTTAACCTAGCTTATAGTTTACCTTACTTTATCGTAGCTATTAGTTTAATCGCGCTTCGTAGGGGGGCATAGGCGGCGTGCGGTAACGAGCATAGCCTTAAGGGCGGCGGGACTAACGATAACGTAGCCGATATTATAAGTCGGTACGGCTACCCTTACGCCTATAGCGGTGCCTTAAGTATAGCCGCGACTAGTATAGCAAGACTAAGCATAGTAATAGCCGCGAATATAAGGACCGCCGCTAAGGTCGTGCGACTAGCTACCCGCTTATTTAAAGACACCTCTAACGCTAGCGATATAAGGTGGATAGCCGTAGCGTCGACGTAGTTAAGTAAGCTTATGTCCTATACCCTTAGTCTATCTAGGCTTTAATCGGCCGAGGACCTCTTACTTAACGTAAATATATATACTAGGACTCCGACTTAGGACCTTAGGACTTTACCTAAGACTACGTTAAGGGAGCTAGTCGCTGGCAGTTTACGGGCAAAGATCAGGCTACCTTAAGCGCGGCACTAGCGGGAGAGGGTAATCCTAGTTCTTAACCTAGAGGCTATAAGTCTACTTAAGATTTGCTATATATTCTTAAAGCGTATATATTATAAGGTAGTAGGTATAAGTCCCTCTTATAATTAGTCGTTGCTAGTTATTAATATAATATAGGCGTTATTTGTTATTATCGCCGGAGACGACCCCGAGGCGAAGTCGTTTGCCGAACGCCTATCGCGCTAAGAGTTAAAGTAGCGATAGGGCTATAATAGCTAATATAAACGAGTTATATATTAAGATATATAACTATATATCCCTACTTATCTTCCCTTTTATTATATTTATTACGACTACGGAGGACGATTAGTGCTTATTTCCTATAAAGGACGATTAATGCTTATTTCTTATATATTTATCGTCTTTATTAACTATATACTAGCATTTCCCCACACCGCCTTAAGGGAATCCTTACCTAAACACCCTCTCTATAAATATCTTCCTGCCGCTAACCTTAATATAATATCCCCCTATTTTAAAATAGGCCACTTAACGCAATAACGGCGTATAATATAGCAGCGGACGATAAGCATAACGTAGCGGCCCTTATATAGAGGATAGATAAGACGTTAAGGTAGATACGCGAAGCTGCGGAAGGTAGCTAGCTAGAGGATATTAACCTAAAGAATTTGCATAGCTTTATTAAGAACGAGATAAAGGAGGTACGGCATAACCTTAAGCAGCTTAGCCTCGTGCCCTCTATATATATCCTAGGAGAACAAGCACTATAGCCCGATAGCATCGACTTATAGCAAGGCTATAACGACGATAAGCCCCCTCCTAGCAATAACGAGTAGCTAAAGTAGGTTAACGATAACGATCCGTGCCCTAGCGAGAACTCGTAGCTAAAGTAAAGCAACGACAACAAGCCCCCTCTTAGCAACGACGAGCAGCTAGAGTAAGGCAATAACGACGATCCGTGCCTTAGCGAGAACTCGTAGATAAAGCAGAGCAACGATAGCGAGCCCCCTCCTAGCAACGATAAGCAGCTAAAGTAAAGTAACGACGACGATCTATACCTTAGCGAGAACTCGTAGATAAAGCAGAGCAACGACGAGCAGCTAAAGCAAGGCAACAACGATAAGCCCCCTCCTAGCGACGACGAGCAGCTAGAGTAAGGCAACGACGACGATCCGTGCCTTAGCGAGAACTTATAGATAGAGCAAAGCAACGACGGCGAGCCCCCTCCTAGCAACGATAAGCAGCTAAAGCAGAGCGATAATAAAGGCCCCTCTCGGCTCTTAAGCATAAAGAAGGATAAGAACAAAGCCTAAGCGGCATAGGCTAAGAAATATACTAAGCCTTATAAATATAAAGAACAAAAGGGCAAAGTTATGGATATAAATAGTAAGAGCCCGGGTAAAAACCCTACGAAGCTAGCGGAGGAGGGAAAGGGCATAGCCGTAGGGCAGCTTATACTAGATACGTTACGCGGACTAAAGTATATAAAATAGGAGAGCGACCTATATTACGCCGCTAAATCGGAGGACCTCGGCGAGTTGTTCTTAGCCCTATTTAAGGACGGGGCCGAAGGCGGACTAATAATGCAGGCAGCCTTATACGCGGCGCGAATCCGACAATTTACGGGGGAGAGGCTAGTTACTAAGATCCTTATACGTCGCTACGAGGTCTTACTTTACGATAAGGTTAATAGGCTAAGGCCTTAAGGCTTATAACGAGTACTAGGGCCTATACTCGATCGCCTTATAGTAACGGTAGGCTAAGACCGTTATAAGCTAAGCTACTACGTTAAGCGTAGCTAGAAGCTATAGCTCCTATATAGGTACTACCTAAGCATACTAGCGCTGCTGCCGGTAAGGCGGATAGAGGACTAGTCGCTTAACGACTATATATTTAAGCAGCGTATAGCCGACTTAATAGCAGCGGGCTAGCATATCGGCTAGGATATAGATATCTTAAGCCGATATAAAACCGGAACAAACACTATATAGGCGATTATAGCTAGGTTTATAGGGTTTAATATTAATAATAAGGGGTAGGGGGCTTAGTATCCGCGTCGCTATAGTTCTTACGATTATTATTTAGAACTTAGTATAAGGTTCTTAGGAAGTAGTACTATTCTCTAAACTAACTAACTATAATATCTTCTACCGACTTATCTTAGTTTAATATAACTTATTAAAAAACCAGTCCCCTTTACTAAAGGTAAAGGCACCTTTATTAAGAGATAATTAGTATTTTAGTATTTCTTAGATATAACTATAACCCCTAAGAACTATAAAGAATTATATTGGTTATCGTCTCCCGGTAGTAAATCGTATTCGGTAACGGGCTGCCCTTACCTCCTCCGTTTATATGCCTTAACTTAGTAATAAGCTACCTTCGCCTCCTCCGTTTACGTGCCTTAACTTAGTAACGGGCTACCCTCGCCTTATCCGCTTACGTACCTTAACTTAGTAACGGGCTGCTATACGACCTTTATACGGACGATTAAGCCGGGTAAGGTCGGGAGGATCGCTATATAGTATAGGGTTAAGCGCGAGTCGAGGTTAAAGAGCGGCGAGTTTTAAGTTAGCCCTCGGAAAAGGGTTAAAGTAAGTATATAGCCTCGGAGAAGAGTATAGGCAAAAGGAAGGTAAATGTTTAAAGGAGACCCTTTTAAAGCCCTAAAACGTTAAGGCATATAAACGGAGAAGGCGCTTAATTCTAACTCCTTAAGTAGTTGCTACCTAGCACTAAAGTAAGTATATAGCCTTAAAGAAGAGTATAGGCGAAAGGAAGGTAGATATTTAAAGGAGACCTTTTTTAAAGCCTTAAAACATTAAGGCACGTAAACGGAGAAAGCGCTTAATTAGAATTATATTAGTTATCGTCTCCCGGCGGTAGATCGTACTTAGTAACGGGCTGCCCTTGCCTTCTCCGTTTATATGCCTTAACTTAGTAACGGGCTGCCCTCGCCTTCTCCGTTTACGTGCCTTTACTCGGTAACGGGCTACCTTACGACCTTTATACGGACGATTAAGCCGGGTAAGGTTAGGAGAACCGCCCCGTAACGTCGGCGACGGCTAGGTTCGAATAGTCTAGCGAGAAAAGCGCCGATAAAGATAGGCCTAAGGGCCTTAAGTATATCCCGCTTAAAGTAGTCGTAGCGGTTACGCATATTTATACCTTAACTACGCTATCGCTAGAGCCTATATATAAGCGGTTAAGCATAGCCTACTTAGCAGTAAACTTAACGCCCGTATCTTTCCCCTTATAGTCGTAGGAAATAAGTTAAGGTTAAAGAGCGGCGAGTTTTAAGTTAGCTCTCGGAAGAGGGTTAAAGTAAGTATATAGCCTTAAAGAAAAGTAAGGCGAAAGGAAGGTAGATATTTAAAGGAGACCTTTTTTATAAAGCCTTAAAACGTAAAGGCACGTAAATAAAAAAGGCGCCCGAAGTAGGTTTAGCGTAATCTAGCCTCCTATATATTCGTTATTAGCCCCCCGCGCCGTTTAATGCTTAGTGTAATTTAGTAAGTTTTACGTCCTTAACGATTCTTTACCTACTAAAATATAGCGTAAACTAACGTTATCCCTATAAATAAATATTAAGTCCTTCCCCTTTAAGCCTACCTCGGTTAAGGCGTAGATAGCGGTATCCTAAGTGGCGAAAATTCACTCGCGGTAGAAGACGTAAGGCTTATCGAATAAGTTAAACCTTAGCAAGGGCGGAGAGGGAGGGTTTTAGCGCTCGTTAGGCTTATTAACTTCGTTAAGCTCGCTACTAGCCTCGCCGGGCGGCGGGGTAGGGAGCAGTAATATATCTATTAATAATATAGCAATAAGGCGCTAAGAGAGGCATAAGGCGTTTAATAGCTCGATAAATATAAGGGTAAGACCGTAAAGATAGAGGCATTTATAAGCTAGCTAGCTGCAGGAGAGTATG
>JAPEBW010002301.1:0-13210 GCA_027405785.1 Ophiocordyceps robertsii
TTTTAAGCGGGAATATAAACGTTTAATACTTTAGTGCTAACTATACTTATTAATATTAGTAAGACGGCTTACCTTTACCTTAATACTTTCTTAGTAGCTAAACGCGCGTTAGTTAGTAAAAAGGTATAAGTAGTAGCGCTATATAAAAAAGATAATAAGTTAAAAAGCCTAGCGATAAAAAGCGGGGGATAACTATAATAGTGGTAGTAAATAAGATAAAATATCTCGCTTATAAGCGGCCTATAAAGCTAGTAAGTAATATAGGAAATTTAGCAAAGGATTAAAAAACAGCGTAAAAAAGTAAGTAAGATAATAATCTAAGATAAGGCTTAAATAAAGCTAGTCTCTTATAATATATCCTACTAAGAAATTTAAGCATTCCTTAGTATAAAAACTCCTTACTACTTAATAAATACTTAAACATACGCCTTAAAAAAGAGTTAAAAAGATTTACTATAAGTTTTAGCCGGACGCGCTAATCGCCTTAATAAAGATAAAGATATATAACTAAATAAAAAGTAAGGATTTATAATAAGAGCCGCTTACTAGCTATTTTAAGCTACCTAGCTATTATTAGCTAAGTAAGCCGAAAAAACTATTAAAAGGATAAAGATAGCGCACTATTAATATAGCGCGAAGACGCTATTATAAAGCTATTACTTAGCGCCCCCTTTACTTTATTCTTACTTTAAACCGATAAGGATATTAGCTTTTCTTTTTTACTTAAGGGAGTTATTACGAAATCCGGATAGCTACGCCTAGACTTCTTACTTTACTTTTAAAAAGCCTTATAAAACCCCGCGATAAGAACGCCTAAAGCACGTACTATAAAGGCTCGCTTAAGGAGATACGATAAATATTACTAATCGGACCCCGCTAAGGTTTCCGGGATATAACTATAAAAGGTTAAGAGCTTACTTAACTATAGTTTATAATATCTTTAACTATAGGAGATACTATAAAAACTACTAAGCGGATTCCGCCGGTATCTTTAAGGGATTTTTAAGGATTTCCGCGGGATATTTTAACTATAGTTTAACCCGTTTCTAACTATAAAAGCACCTTAAAAGATATAGGATAAACCTTACTGCGATTTTTAAGGGATATCTAAGGATATTTAAAGGATTTCCTTAACTATAGTTTATAGTATTTTTAACTAAGCTTATACTTAGTTTATTAAGCGATTTTATAAGGATATTTACGGTTTATTTATATACTATAGATAGTATAGTTAAAGATTCTTAAAATTAGCTTAAAGAACTAAGTATAAAGTAGCTAGCTATACTTTTAAGAATAGATAAGCCTTTTACTATTTTTAAACCTTTATATACGTTTATATATAGTAATTAGTCCGTTATACTAGCTTAACTAGTAGTAATTAGTTTATAGTACCGGCCCCGACTAGCGGTAATTAGTTTATAGTACTAGCCTTAACTAGCGGTAATTAGTCCGCGCCTTATCCCCTTATCCTTACGCTATAAGGCATAGTAAGAACTAAGTATAAAGTAGCTTAATATACTTTAAGGAAAAGATAAGCTTTTTACTATTTATAAACCTTTATATATATTTATATAAAGTAATTAGTTTATTATACTAGCTTAACTAGCGGTAATTAGTTTATAGTACCGGCCTTAATTATTAGTAATTAGTCCGCGCTTTATCCTTTTATCTTTATACTATAAAGTATAATATAAAGTAAATGTAAGAGAGTGATTTTACTACTTTAATAAATTAGCTATTTAATCCTTACTTGGTTAGCTATGCATAGGGGGGTGTATAAATTATATAAAAACCCGCATTAAATAGCCTAGCTTCGGCTCGTCATTTTCCAGGTCCTTACGTCCTTATAAGACGTCTGTAACGTTATGTACGAAACTAAGGAGGTTAGGGTGGCTAGATGAAACAAGGATCCGCTTAGACCCAAACCAACCTCAACCAACTTTAAACACGAATTGCCGCACAAGGAAGGGACATATAGCCACGGAATAAAATGCTTTGAAATCAGCATTCTTCGGGCTTTAAGACTACCCGACGGCCGGTCCGGCTATGTCACTCCGTTCCCTCACATTTGTCTATAAAAGGCGAATCTACCGCCACTAGATAGCTAGAGATTTTACAAGCACTTACGCACTCAATTCTTTATCAATTAATTCCAGCCAAAATCCTGCCTTACATAACATCGACTCCTCTATTACGTAACATCACGTGATCTCCTGAATTCCCCACAATTTCGCTGCTGCTCTAACCTTTAACAGTAAAAAAGGCTATATATATAAAAGTAAGTAAAGTATAGTAAGCTAAAGCTAGTAGTTATAAGAAAATTAATTTTAAAAAAGAGATAAAAAAGTAAGTAGTAAAGATTTTTAAATAAGTATACTATAAATCTAAAAAGTCTTAGTACTAAAAGTAAATAATAGTATATTATTATTTAATTAATTAATTATCTTAAGTATAATAAAGTTTTGTTTTTTATAACTTATAATAGCTTTTATATTTTATACTTAAGTTTAACTACTTTACTTTCTTAGTTAAAAAGTTTTATATTAAGTTATAAAAGCTGTATATTATACTTTTATTTAAACTATTTAAGTAGTAAGTTTTTTTTATATCTTTTAAGGCTTTTATAATCTTTTTAATAAAAAGACTACTTTTTTATTTACTTATAAGTTATAGCTACTTAGCTACTTTTTTAAGCTATAATAAACTTCTTTTAAGGCCTTTTACTACTTATCTTTATTATATAACTTTATAAAACTCCTTTAACGTTTTACTTATTTAAGTAAAGTATACTTTTATTTTTATGTAGTTTTAAAAGCGCAGCTAGCTTATTTACTAAGCGTAGTAATATTTTTAAAATTACTATGTAGATATTAAGAGATTTATTTATACTTAATAAATATATAACATATTTTACCTTTTTAGTAACTTTAAATAGCTTAGTATATTTTTAAGCTTTACTAGTTTATTATTTATAGTTAAGTAATTTTTACTAAGTTATAGCTAAATTTAATTACTAAGCTTAAATTTTAATAAGCGGTAGTTTTTATTTTATTAATTCTTTTTAATAACTTAAAATATAAGTAATAACTAAATTTACTTCTTTTTATAAGACTTTTTAGTTTTATTAGTATTAATAATAATTTAAAAACTAAAGCTTATAATTTACTCTTATCTTTATATTTAGCTTATATAAAGCTATATAAACTCCTAAAAAGAAATTAATTTTAAGGCTAAACTATAAAGCGATTAATATATTAGTTTAGTATATATTTAAAAAGTTATAAATAAAGAATTATAATATAAATTATATAGTTTAAATTATATAACTTATATAGTTTAGATTTACCTTACTTATACGCTATTAGTTTAAAAGTACTAAGTAGTAAATATAAATAATTTTAATTTAAAAGCTTACTAAAAAGTTTATTAAAATGCTAATATAAACTTCATATCTTAATTAAAGATTATTCTTTTTAAGATCGTTTAATTAATATAAAGTAGTTTAATAAAAAGTATAGCTATTTATATATATATATATCTATTTATATACACGCCTTATTTTAAAGATATATACTTACGCTAGCCCTCCTTACTTATTTATACCGCCCCCGCTTAGTAAGTACCCGTACCTTTTAAATGCCTACCCGCGTCTATATATATAGCCGATATAAAGGGCGCGCCTATAACTTCGCCCGCGGCATAGATAAAGGGCCTAAATTAATTAACGGGCCGCGTAAGAGCTTTAAAGATACGTTTTTAAGCAAATTAAGCTATAGCTAAGAGCGTTATATATATAAGCTGCGTATATAAGCGCAGGCGGGCGTAGGCGGGCGCGGGCATTTAAAAGGTATAAGTACTTATTAAGCGCGGGCACTATAAGTAAGTAAGGCGGGCTAGCATTAGTACGTTTCTTAAAAATAAGGCGTATATATAAATAGATATATATATATAAATAAATAGTAATACTTTTAATATATAGTGCTTATTTTTAGTTTTTTATTATAAATAAATTTTTATTTAAAATAAAGAAATATTATTACAAGCTATACTATAAGAAGGGCTATAGTTATACTATAGCGAATACCCTAAAGTCGGGCCGATATATAGCTAAAGTCGTATAAGACTTTACTTAAACTTAGCTTAAGTTCGACCTAAACTTAACTTAAGTATAGGCTACTTAAGCGACCCCTATAAAATATAAAGCTATATAGCTTAAATAAAGATTTCCTCCTTCTCTTTTTAGCTTTTAATAAATAATTATTTAGCTATATACTATTAAACTAAGTATATATAAGCCCTTAATATATCTAAAGCTCTTTTTAAATAAGGTTATATAACCTAAAAAGGGACTTATTATTATAGAACGTAAGATATAAGCGCTCCGGCTACTCGTATATTAGTATATAAGATATAAGTATATAGACTATAATTAGCGTCCCGACCCCTAACTAAGGCCGGGGCGAGACCCTTTAACAGTGCGGTATTATCGCACTATTTCTTTATAGTAAATAGTAGCAATTCCTTTAGTATAGGTTTAATCCCCGCGCGAAAAAGTAAACTTATAAGTCTATATAGAAATAAGGCTCCCTTAGGCGCGCGTAATAATATAAGCGTACGTAGCTTCTAGCTACCGGCTTAATAAACCGGGGAGGTCCCGTCTTATAAATAACGAGGACGTTATCGTCTTTCCTTTTAAGGCGGTAATTATTACGGAACGTAAGATATAAGCGCTCCGGCTACTTATATATCGGTATATAAAATATAAGCATATAGATAATAATTAGCGTCCCGACCTTTAACTAAGGCCGGGGCGAGACCTTTTAATAATATAGTATTATCGCACTGTTTTTTTATAGCACTTACTAACTATAATATAGCGCGAGTAAGAAGCCTGCTTAGTATAAAGGGGCTATGTTTAAGGGGCTTAGGAGGGAGGGCTAAGAGAGGCCGATATTTAAATAAGGGTTAAATAAGCGATCTTTTTACTATAAGTAAAGGCTATTAAAACGAGCTACTAAGTTTAAGTAAGCTAATAGCAAATCTAATAGCTAATAAGCTAGTTTAAGGCCTTAATATAAAAGCTAAAAGAGATAGTAAGGACGTATATATAAAGAGAGGCTAGCTTATTAATTAGTAGTTTAATACTACTTTATAATATAATAGTAAGGGCTATAACCCCCGCAATAAAGAAAAAAGCAACGAAGAAAAAAGACTAGTAAAAGCTACTCTTAGTACTAAGGAAATTTAATAGCTAGCGTTACTACTTTATGCTTTAAGCATAATATATATAAAAAAAGTGCGAGATTAACTAAGACTTCTTCTTAAGCTTAAAAGAGGTTTTTTACTTAATCTATAACTACTTAAATATAGGGCTATAGTAATCTATAGCGACTTACTATAGTACTAGCGCGGATTAAGGTTATAACTAGTAGGAATTCCTTAAGTACCTTAATTCGATTTACCTTAATATCGATATTTAATCGCGGGCAGCGGCGGCTATTTATATAATTAAATAAGGAGAGAACGAAACGTTCGCGGCATTCTTTCTTAAGTTTAAGTAAAGGCTCTTTAAGGCGGGAGGGGGGTCGTAGCTATACGATATATAGATTATATTTTTAAAAAGCGCCTTAGGCCTTTGCTTTAAGGAGGCACTCGCGATAGTTAACCTTTTAACCTTAAGCTTCTTAGTATATATTAATCGGGTAGTATAGATCGCGGTAAAGCTAAAAAGAGTTTAGTAGACTAAGCAGTCGTTTTAACGCTAAAAGAAGGTAATAAAGGGGGCAACTTAAGACCGAAAAGACTTAAAAAGCGATACTTTAATAAGTAAAATTAACGCTATAACTTAACTAAAAGGAGGATAAAGCCGGCTTAATATATAAAAGTATTTCGCTTATAAGGCAATAAAGCATATCGCTTGCTTTTATAAAAAGAAAAAGGAAGGAACTTTATAAGTAATTATAGCTATAGCTAGGAAAGTAATTAAAGTAAATTCCGATTTAAGAAAAGAAGAACCTTAGTATAAAGTCGGGCGCTAAAAAAGAAGAAGAAATAGTAAACGGCTTAAAAGTTAATAAAAAAGCACCTTATACTAAACTTAATACTACTTAAGGTTAGTATTAATAAGAAAAAGAGGCTTAATATACTTATAGATATAAGCTATAACTATAATATTATAGTAAGTAAGGGGGTAGCGATAAGGCTATAAATACTTTTTATAAATAGGATAAAGAAGCTATTATAGCTTTTCTTAAAAGATATACTAATACTTTAAATAAAAAAGATCGTAGCGTTTAAGATAAAGATTAATAAGCACTTAAAATAGATATTTACTTATATAGTACTAGAGTTAAGCTACGATATATTCTTAAGGAGACTATAGATAAAAATAAATAAGGTAGTTTACGACGCTAAAAAGGATTAAATCGGGTATAAAAAAGCGGGGATTTTAATTAGCTTTTAAAGATTAAAAAAAGCCGCTGTTACGGAATCTAAACGGCTACGCCCGGACTCCTTACTTTACTCCTAAGGAAGCCCTATAAAACCCCGCAACGGGAACGCTTAAAGCACGTACTATAAAGGCTCGCCTAAGGAGATATAACGAACATTACCGGTCGAACCCCGCTAAGGTTTCCGAGATATAACTACGAAGGGTTAAGAGCCTACCTAACTATAGTTTACGATATCTTTAACTATAAGAGATACCGTAGAAACTATTAAGCGGATTCCGCCGGTATCTTTAAGGGATTTTTAAGGATTTCCGCGGGATATCCTAACTAAGGTTTAACCCGTTTTTAACTATAAAAGCACCTTAAAAGATATAGGATAAACCTTACCGCGATTTTTAAGGGATATTTAAGGATATTTAAGGGATTTCCCTAACTATAGTTTATAGTGTTTTTAACTAAGCTTATACTTAGTTAGTTAAGCGATTCTATAAAGATATTTATAGTTTACTTTACGCACTATAGATAAGTATAGTTAGAGATCTTTAGAATTAGCTTAAAGAACTAAGTATAAAGTAGCTAGCTATACCTTTAAGAATAAATAAGCTTTTTATTATTTTTAAACCCTTATATACGTTTATATGCGGTAATTAGTCCGTTATACTAGCTTAACTAGCGGTAATTAGTTTATAGTACCGGCCCTAACCGGCGGTAATTAGTTTATAGTACCGGCCTTAACTAGCGGTAATTAGTCCGCGCCCCGTCCCCCTATCTTTACGCTATAAAGCGTAGTAAATAGTAGTAATTCCTACCTATCTAAACGGAAATCCTTTAGATATCCGCTAAGCTAAGAGCGACTATATCGCACGATTAAGTACTTATCTTATAAGAAGTTAAATACTAAACGATATTTTCTTTAGTAGGAAACTCCTATTAGCCTTTAAGTCTAACTTTAATAATAAGCACCTCTTCCTTAACGCGCTTATAATAGAACTCTAAGATAAGTAAGCTATAAAAGCGAAAAAGGCCGCGGCTTACTAAGCATACCGGTTTAATAATCTCCCTTACCCCTTTTTAAGGTACTATACCGCGATAGCTTATAGAGCTAGATAAGATATAGAATAAGTCCCGCCTAGCTAAGCTAAAACTACTACCCTTTAAAAGGTAATCCGCTTTTAAAATACTAATAAAAGATAGACTATAAAACGATAAAATCTATACGATTAAGTAAACTAAATTTAGTATTACTTAAATAGATTAATTATCCTTTAAATAAAAAAAGTAAAGATAAGCTAACCTTAAAACTATCCGGCTCCCCGCCCGCTAAATACCCTCCGGATTAAGCTTATAATAAAGTTACTCTTTCCTTAGGATAATAAGCTTAGCGGATATTTCTACCGCGTACTATTAATAAAGTTTAGCTTAAAGGCCTTAATTAAAAATCCGCCTTAAAAGATACCTAGCAGTTTCTTAGTTTAGTATTACCGTTTAGCTTCGTCCGCTATAGCCGCGCTAATTAAGGCATTTTCGGGACTCTTAATTAATAAAAACGAGCCTCCTATACCGGGGGCCCTATAATATACCGGATTCCGGGACGCGTATAAAACGGAAAGTTAAACGCTTAGCGAGAGTATTAAGACTAAGACCTTAATAATAAACGATAAAGATATAGTAAGCGATACCCTTAGCGGGCTAAACCTATTTATATTAAGCGCGTAGATATTATAACTAAGTATAGCTTTAAGCCCCTTAGTAAAAATAGTAGTAATATTAAATAAATAATTCCTTAGTTTCCTTTAAGCACTAAGAAAAGAAGATACGCTTACTAAGCTTTAGGAAAAACCTTAACTATAAGCTAAGGATATAAGGAGATTTAACTTATTAAGACCTTTAAAAGTATCCTTTAATAAAGTCTAAGAAAACGATAAAGCTAGTACGTTTTAAGGAGTAGACCGTTTTATTAACTTTATCCGCTAAAACGCTAGTAAAGGCGAAGCTTATGCGGACGAATTAGCTATTTAATTGCCCTCCTTCCTTTAAGGAAGTGCGGCGGAATAGTATTCCGGAGACCTCTTAAAACTATAATAAGAAGAACTTAGCGAGCTTAGCGTTAGACTAGGCCGATAGATATCCGCCTTATAAAAACGGTTTAAAATCCGCCTAAATATAGCAATATAGGCGCTCGATAAAGAGCACTTTACTATTAAAGATATAGTAGTAAGATCTAACTTTAAGTCTTAGATATCGCGCTTATAATATAAAGCTAAGGCCGCGCTTTATTAGCTAAACTACCTAACTATAGTGATTTACTAAAGGCTAAACGTCTACTTATAAGAATCCTTATAACGTTTAGTAGGAAACGAGGATATTAATAAATAGGTTAATAAATATAAGGAAATTCTTCTTTAGCTATAAGTTAAATATACTTAAGGATCGTAGAAGCACTTATTAGCGCAAAAGAAATAGGTCTAACCTATAAAAAGGCGAGGGCTAACTAGCTATACCCCGTATATACTTAAAGGATAGTCCGGGACGCCCTAGCTATTTATCGAAGGCTCGCTAAGACTAAAAGTTACGTTTTTAAACCGCTTAGTAAGGACGGATATACCTTAAGCCTTATAGCGATCGCTAAGTTAAGGAAGAAACCCGCTTAAATAGCTAAGAATATAAGTCGAGGTCCTCCGGCTTAAAAGAGAAAGGACCTTTAAGACTATATACTTACTAACGCTAAAGCTAAAACGGGCATACCCCGCGACTAAAAAAGGAACTACGGTAAAGACTAATAACTATCTAAGGGATAAAAAGTACGATACGGAAAGAGCTTAGTCGGATACTAATAAAAGCCTAAAGGAAACCGCAATCTATACTATAGTAGACTTAGTATAGGAGGCCGATAAAGCATACGGATTTTACGGCGAAGCATTCCCTTTAAAGAATAAACTCTACTAATACGTTAAAGATAAACACCCCCTTAACCTTAACTAAGACGTTGCTATATAAAGACGTAGCTTAGTATAGTAAGTAGTTATTCGGAAGCTATAAAGCGTTTAGATAGTTAAGGCTTCCTTTAACGTTTAGCTATTAAACCTTAATAAGCCGTTACGATTTACCTATACACGCTTACTAGTTTATAAAAAGGAAGGGCTTAAAATAAGCATTAAAGCCTATATAAATACTAAGGTAGACCGAAGCCTTATTTAAGCCGACTTAGTAAAGACTTTTTAGGACGTAACTATAAACTCCTCTTAACGAATTCCTATTTAAGGAGTAAGAAGAATAGCTACTATTAAATAGGCGGAATTTACCGCTTATATATTAAGAAGGCTAAACGGCAGCCTCGCGGTCGTAAAGGTAAGGATTAGCGCCTAGATAGTAAAACGCTTAGCGGCTAATATATTGCTTAGCTAAGACTTTTTAATTCCTTACTTAAAGGACCTTATTAACTTTATATCGGTTTTATAGATCGGGGCTTATAAAAGGATCGAAGCTAAAGTTAAGATAGTTTAGCTAAGACTAGCGATATATAAATAAGTAATCTACTTAGTTACTACGACGATTTTAGCTAGTTTTAGCTACGCCTTACTTATATAAGTCTAGGCGCCGCTGTTAAGGCATAATATAATATTTTTCCCCGATAACCTTAAGCTCGCCCGGATAATAATATAGAATTATATAAGCTTTATAGCGATAAACTATTTTAAAGAACTACTAGTACTCCGCTAAGGCTAAAAGGTAAGGATAATCACAGACCTTAACGAGTAGTTTTAGCTATATAAGGAGGTCGATACTACGGCTCCCTTAGCGGAAGCCCTTATAGAAAATCCGGATAAAATAAATCCCGCTAAGGACTTCTTATAAAAGGATCTTACTATAAACTATAAACTTAAAATCGGCCGAACTAAGGACTTACCCGAACTTACTACTAATAAGGGCGTCCGGATCTACGCTAAAGACTTAAAATACGTATTAAAAGTCTAAGATATCCTTTAATCGTTTCCCTACCTTAAAAAAGACGAGGGAGTAGTATATATAGACGAATCCGAATATATACGTATTCCTTTAGTAAAAGGATAGCAATATTAATAAGTCGTATTAAGATTATACTTATTAAGCGATAAAGATAAAAAGGTAGTAAATACGATATTCGGCTAGCTAACCGTATAAGGCCGATTAAAATAAGTCTATAGGCTAACCCTATTTACGGCGTTAGTATTTATAGTATAAAAGACGGTAAATAAAAAGGAGAAGGGATAAGTAGTCGTAGACTTATAAGGGATTAACGCTATTATTACCTTAAACGTATACTTAATACCCCTTTAAAGCGATATAATTAAACGCCTTTAAGGAAAGAAGTTTATTAGTGCGGTAAACGCACGATCGTTTTTCTACTAGTTCTTAATTTACTAAGACTATTAAGAAAGGTTTATAGTTATAAGCTATCGCGGGCTAGAAAGATTACTAATAATACTTATAGGCTTTAAGAACTCCCCGGCATACGTTTAAAGGTTTATCGATAACGTCCTCCGTAGATACTAAGAATACGCGGCGGCCTATATTTATAATATTATTATCTACTTTAACACGGCCGAAGAATACCTTTAATATTTAAAGGCCGTATTCCGCGCCTTTTATAACTATAATATTACCTTATCCGGACTAAAGTCCTTTTTAGTATACTTATCTATATAGCTCTTTAGATTTAAGGTAAACGCTATTAGCTTAATAAATATAAACGAACGTATACGAGCCTTAAGGGATATTGCGTTTTTAAAGAACCTTTAATAGCTTAAGAAATAGATTAGCCTTATTAAATAGCTACGCTATATAGTCCCGCATTTCGCTAAGGAAGTCAACGTCTTATAAAAACGAAAGATAGAGCTACTCCGGGTAAGATAGGAAGAAGGAGTCCCCTTAAGGGGCTAAGGACGGGCTCGATATACCGCGAAAGCCGCTTTCTAGCTTACTTTAAAAGAAAAAAAGGCCTTCGCGATTTTAACTAAAAAACTTACTAAGCCTTAGACAATTTACTACTTCGACCCCGCTTAATAACTATTTATTTAAATCGATATATCCTAAGAATATAGAGTAGCGGCTATAGCTTTTTACTTAAAAGAAGGCACGGAATAAGATAAAAAGACGCTACTAGCCCGGACTAAGGTCTAGCTTATCGTTTACTTAAGCCGCGCTCTTTAAGGCGGAGAACCTTAATACTAGCTTACGGAACTTAAAGTAGCCGGGCTAATATAAGTAGTATATAAGCTACGCACTATAGTACTATCCGTAAGAACGCTATAAGTAGTTATCTTTACCGACTATATAAGTACTTATAGAATCGTATACTAGAAATCCTTATTCTTTACTAGCATAAAATTTAATAATAAGCTAGTCCTTATATCTTAATACTTAAGCTAATTCCCGCTTAAGGTATGCTATATCCTAAGCATTGAAAACGTTATGCCGGACGCGCTTTTACGTTTACCGCACTAAGATAATAAGCCGGTATCCCCGAACTAAGAAGGGGAATTAAAACGTATTTAGGAAAACGAGATAACGGACCGCGTATTCCTTTACGCGGAAGCATTAATCGAATTACCGCTCTACTAAAAGATAATCGATAGATATACGGAAGATATATAGTAGGCAAAAATTATAGCGTAGCTCGGCGATAAGGACGGGGTCCCCGGACTCCTATTTTTTTAGTTATAAGGGTTGCTATACTTTACGGAGAACGATAAACGCCGGAGACTATATATTCTTAAGACTTACGCTAAGGAGATCGTTAAAGACGCTTACGCTAAATACTTTTATACTAGCCGTACCTATATATAATAAGACTTATCTAAAAGCTTCTTAATCCTATAGCTTAGTAAATATATAGATAAGGTTATAGATAGCTATAATACTTACTACCGCAACTAAACTAACTAAGGTAAGACGCTAAGATAGCTTATCCTAATTTAAAGCCCGCTAGTTTTATACTATATAATAGCGATAGACTTTATTACTAAGCTCTTAGTAGTCTAAGCTAAATAATCCCTATAAAAAGATCTTATAAAGAACTTCTTTAATACCTTACTAGCTATAACCGATAAATTCTTAAAAATATATCTCCTTATCTTAAGTAATAACTAGTTTATAGCGGAAGACTAAGTATAAGCGTTATATACTAAACTGCTCCGCATTAACTAAGGGATTCCGAAGGGGATAATCTTTAATTAAGATATAAAGTTTACCTTAGTATTTTAGCGGACTTTATAGCAAGCCTTTAGATCGAAGCTTCTTATATCTACCGCTTAGTACCCTTAAACCGATAGCTTATTAAAAAGGCGAAACTAAACCGTAGAAATCGCGCTATAATTCTTTACTACTAATTTCCTAGACTTATGCTAGACCGATATACTAATCGCCCTTTAGTTTAGCCTTAATAATTTCTTCTTCTTAGTAATTTACGCGGCCCTTAATAAGCTTATTATAAGGATAAGAATAAACGATAGTATGAGAATAGTACTAATAGTATAGGCTAACTAAGTGCGGGGAATACGCTAGGTAAGAAGCCCCGCTTTCGGTCTTAACTTAATAGGTAGTCGACAGGCCCCCGCGACTAAAGCTAAGAGACTCTCCCTTCTATAAGCTTTAGTCTTACAATAAAGTAGGCAGCTAAGCAATACCACAACCTATCGTACTATCTACTATCTTTACTACTTAATTAGTAGTACTGCGAGACTATCTCCTTACAATTTCTAAAGCTTCCCTTTTAAATCACT